>VSMD01058279.1:0-212574 GCA_008750895.1 Mirza zaza | reverse complement strand
GAAACTCATGGAAATGGCTGATAAAATAAAAGTTAAGGTCAATGATCCAAGCTGACCTGACTTATTGAATCTAGTACAAACCTTAAGCTAAACCTTCCTGGTAATCAACTTAGTAATAAGAACCCTTTTATACTACTACTTAGCAAGTTAGTAAAGGCATGGTACTAATTAGAAGCTAATTTCATTTACTGAGGAGCACATATGATTGATACGTAATCAATTACATATGATTTCCACAGCTCAGCCAGTACACCCTACAATTCTCTATGGGTCTTCCCTGCTAATCAACACTGGAGACATTTATTTTGTTGCTGTCATCCAAAAGAGCCCAAAATTAAACCCAGGGACTATCTTCCCCTTTCCCCATGAGGGTTATAAGATTTATATATAAACCCACAGTGTTAACAGTGTATTGCTTTATTTGGAGAGTTTGAGGAAAGACACCATGGTAAGAGAATAAATCAATTATAGGACTACAAATGCATGGACCAATAATTTTAAAATAGTAATACACAAAATAAGTGACTGGAATCATTTTCTTAACAGGACCCGACTTGTGGAAAAAAACTTTAATTGCTGTTGCAAAAAACATCTGTATGAAGTAGAAATTGGTTCCAATAACATTAGTAAAGAATTAGTTCTAGAAAGTGGAGGTAACTGGATGTAAAAGTCTGGCAGCAGTTTAATAGAACAGTCCCAGATGCTTTGGCTGAGGCCAGTACCTAATGAGGACAAAAGCCTTGTCTGTGGGGAATTTTGGATGATACCTGGAGAAATATTACACTGTGCATAAACCAAATTGAATTGTTTTCACAAATGTTGTAAAGTTCCATATAGTAAAAGTTTTTTTCTACATGCACTTCAATTTCACAGCAAGAGTGGCATAGAATACCTAAACACAGAAGAGAGCATTCATGCAAGATATCTAACTCTTTGATATAATAATGCATACAATTCAAAATGATTACACTATCATTACATCTAGGGCTTTCTGCAACTACAAGGTGGTGGTTATGGAAAGCATGGCCCCCAGTATTAACATCTAGAAAGCAGCCACTACCTTCTACGTGTGTTCTCTTTTTGCGTTTTTTCTTCATTTTTCTTAATCAACTCTGCTGTTGTTGCTGCTTCTTAGCAAAACTGGTAAAAACAAAATTGTAATCATTGAACATAGCGCTCTGGCAATTAAGACGTTTAAAGCCTTCAATCTTCTGGGGTGAAGCAAGCACTGTGCGACATTTAGAACTCTGATTAACAAACAAGGTCGTCACAAATTTTCCTGGCTTGAAGACTTCCACAACTTTCCTGATCAGGTCATCATAGGAGGTCTGACTTAAGTTTGTTTCAAAGCTAACATAAGAAATTCTGGTTCTGGAGTGATGTGAATAGTCCAATAAGTTCCATCTGATTTCATTCTATTCATTGAATACCCACAAGGATTGAACAATGTGGCATCAATGACAGAACCTGGTATCAGGTCACGAATTCCACTCTCACGAGTGACATCCTTTGCAGTAACACCGTCTTTCATGTAGCACTGGTCCATAACTGCTGGGTCAAGCTCACTCATCAGAATTTCCAGGGTCTGATCTGGCTGACTGATTACTCGACTCTCTGGGAAATCCACAGTATATAAGTACCAACAGTCAGAATTCATACGTCCCATACAATATGCTGCTCCATTTGGGAAAATTGCATTTAGAAACTCTATTTCTTCCTGGAAATTCCGGTGTGGGTACCCTTGGTGAGAAGGCTTCATGAAATTCTTACGAGAATAAAAGAAGCTTTGAATTGAGTCAAACCCACTGTAATCCGTAGCAAGCTTCAACAGGGGAACCAGTGCTTTCAGCAAGAGGGTGGTACCACATGTCTTCAAAATGAAACGTCTCTTGGAGACAAACATGCTACTCTCACTGAGTACATAAGCTTCCTGCTTGTCAGTTTTTGTCACACTTATGATTGAACATTGCAAATCCTTCAAAAGTATGTCCCACTCGGATCTCAGGATAGTGCGAAGATCCCCAGATCCTTGGTTGGCGTCAGGTTGCTGCCGGGAGAACCAAACCTCCAGCAGCTTCTCCGTCCCTTCAAAAAAATGTGCAGCTTCCATCACCGTGAGACTAGCAAACAACCAACAACCACAGAAAATCAACTAAATTAAACCTCTTCTCCCGCCGCTGCCGCCGCCGCTGCGGATTGTTCCAGCTGCGTTACTAAAGTTCAGGTTCCTTTTTTTTTGCTATAATTTTATATTAACTTTTTTTGAAAAAAGGACTAATAAAATTTTCCTGGCTTCTTTTTGTGAGCGAAAGTTGAACGTGAGTCTGTTGGAAATAGAGGCAGATACAGTTCAGTCTCTTGTAGTCCGCTGATTCCCCGTTAGAGAGAGTTGAGCGAGCGCTAGCTAATGTGGCCGGCCATACTGTGTAAGCCAAGCTGGTAGCTTGGGGTAAGACAGAAATTTATGGTAAAAGGTTGCCCCAGTGTACATATTCAATAGGATACAGAAGGAGCTATGAATAGTCATGAAAGGCGGTTGTGGGCATATGGGATAAACAAACACGCATGTTACACATCACCCATGTTCACTTTTGGGTGGAGACTAACATTTAAATATATTACAATGGAGCCCTATATGTCAAAAGATGAAGCATGGACACAAAGACAATCAAGTGCTCAGCCTCTATAAATTGGCCAGAACCAGTCCATGGTTGGTGGTCTGTTATAGGGAGAAAGTTACTGAAATCAGACTTTTTTCCAATCAAAGCTGTAGTTATTACTTGTGGAACAGGAGGTCAGTTGTGTCTAAACCACAAAAGGGAGGGGGTATAACAAGGTGTGCCTGACCTCCCATCCTGTCATGGTCAGAAACTCAGTTTTAAGTTTTCTCTGGGGTTCCCTTGGCCAAGAGGGGGTCCATTCTTAGGATTTTATTTTTAGTCCTCAAGTCAATAGGAGAAGTTGGGTCACACTTGCTTAAGAAAGCAGGGACCCTGTAGGCATTTAAAAAGGTTTCTACCCATTACTAATGGACCGTTGGAGCCTGAAAGGGTCAGCTACAAATATTTTGGAGACAGATTTATGTGCAAATAGATAAATAGGGCAGGGGTCCTCAAACTTTTTAAACAGGGGGCCAGTTCACTGTCCCTCAGACCGTTGGAGGGCCATTGGAGAGTGCCGCGCACATTCCACACATGCGCACTGTGGGCCCAGGACGAGTCGGCTGCTAAGCAGGACAGGCAGGAGGCAAAAACACCCGGTGGGCGGGATAAATGTCCTTGGGGGGCCATAGTTTGAGGACGCCTGAAATAGGGTATTAATATGTGGGTTGTGTTAGGGTTCATAAAAATATAATAATATTATTATGTACTAGATACCATGCCAGGCATGCTAAAATGTATGATTTCATTTATTCCTCACATCAATCCTTTTAGGCAGGTACTACTACATCTTTAGCTGAAAGATCTTTAGGCAGGTAACTACTACATCTTCCTCTCCATTTTAGAGAGGGGAAACAGAAGCACAAAGAAGTCAAACAAGTGATCCAAGCATATCCGGTCAGAAATGGGCCGTGGAGGTGTTAACTCCAGTGCTCTCTGCAGGGTGAGAACTCTGAACCTCAGCAGCACACCCACACCCTGGCCTCGCCACTTGCGACCTAACCCTTGCAACCTGGGTGCCTGTGGTTAATTAAAGAACATGCCTGTAATCCTAGTACTCTGGGAGGCAAGGTGAGAGGATTGCTTGAGGCCAGGAGTTTGAGAACAGCCTAGGAAATTTCGAGACCTCATCTCTAAAAACAATTTAAACATTAGTTGGGTGTGGTGGTGCATGCCTGTAGTCCCAGCTACTTGGGAGTCTCACAGGACTCCCAAGACAGGAGGCTCACTTGAGCCCAGGAGTTGGAGGCTGCAGTGAGCAATGAGGATACCATTGCACTCTAGCCTAGGCAACAGAGCGAGATCTATCTAAAAAATAAATAAACAAAAAGAACCTCACAAATCTACCACTAGCACTTCCTAGACACCTTCCAGAATGCCCAGCTGCCTAGACAGTGAGCAGAGAACCAGGAAATGCCTCTCCCTGGGGAGCAGCTAAGTGGGGACTGGAGCAGGCAGGCAGCGGTGGGTCCCCACAGCCCACGCCCCAGGCAGGCTGGGTGTGCTCGGTGGTGCTGACATCACAGGAGGAAACATTTGCTACTCTCCCTTCCTTAGCGTTGCACTCCAAGTCACCACCAACAGAATTGTCTCAGCTGGCAGTAAACTTGGCTTCCCAAATTCTGTGGTGGGCCGGGAACCCCACAAATCCCAACAGATCCAAACATCTCCCTCTGCTGGCAGCTACGTGACATTACATGAAAAGACTCAACATTCCCTCACTGAAGCCTGGCACCCCGCTACCTCCTAAAAAGACACACCTGGCAGGCATGTGTGAATGAACATATGTGACCCCAGGAGCACCTGGGGTCAGCACTGAGGAGCCAGGGCCTAGGAATGAGGAGCACCTGTGTCAGCACGCAGGCGTGTCAACACACAAGTACACAAATACGCACCTTGCAGGCGTCCCATCTCCCCTTCTTCTGGTAGCACTGCCTAGACGGGGGACTGGCTCTCTCCCGCTGCCCATGTCACCCGATCCCGATGCAGCCGCAATCTCAGAATCCTATCACTCTCAGCCACACAGGGAGTGGGTGCTCAAAGCCTAAAATAGGGCAGAATCCCAGGGAAAACAGGTCTGTTCCCTTGCTTACCAGTCTTGACTATCTTTTTATGGTGTAATTAACCCCAGAAGCTCAAACACTCTGAAAATTTTTGTGTTTGAGCCACTGACCTTGATAGTGTTCTCCGGTTCTGGAACTTGAGTTTCTTTGTCTGACAGTCCAAATCCTTGCTTGCTTTTTCCAGCTACTGAGAAGCAGCTCTCTGGGTAATTTAAGGATAAAACAGAGGTAATTTGTCTCTGCTCTCTGTCAGGATCAAAACTTTGATCTTGGACAGGAATGAGTCACTATTCTCTGAGAACTTTCAGTTAAAACATTGCACCAGGCCGGGCGCGGTGGCTCAAGCCTGTAATCCTAGCTCTCTGGGAGGCCGAGGTGGGCGGATCGTTTGAGCTTAGGAGTTCGAGACAAGCCTGAGCAAGAGTGAGACCCCGTCTCTACTATAAATAGAAAGAAATTAATTGGCCAACTAATATATATATAGAAAAAAATTAGCCGGGCATGGTGGCGCATGCCTGTAGTCCCAGCTACTCAGGAGGCTGAGGCAGCAGGATTGCTTGAGCCCAGGAGTTTGAGGTTGCTGTGAGCTAGGCTGAAGCCACGGCACTCACTCTAGCCTGGGCAATAAAGTGAGACTGTCTCAAAAAAAAAAAAAAAAAAAAACATTGCACCAAACTTTTGTTGAAGCTTGAATGTTCTATTATATCAAGGAAACATTTTATAGCCAAGGTAGTGGGCTTCACATGTTCCTCTTTGGTTAGTGTGTTGGAGTTTTTTTGTTTGTTGGTTTCTGAGACAGTCTCACTTTGTGGCCCCTGCTAGAGTGCAGTGGCATCATCACAGCTCAGTGCAAACTCCAACTCCTGGGCTCAAGCGATCCTCCTGCCTCAGCCTCCCAAGTAGCTGACTATAGGCATGCACCACCATGCCCAGCTACTTTTTGTAGTTTTTGTAGACAGGGATTCACTCAGTAGGGTCTAAAACTCCTGGCCTCAAGTGATCCTCCCGCCTTGGCCTCCCAGACTGCTGGGTTACAGGCGTGAGTCACTGCACCTGGCCGGTTTAGTGAGTTTTTTAGTGTCCTTTATGATTCTCAGAAAGGTCCAGTGGTCTGTCTCTCCAGGCAGGCACCGTCCTCCACCACTCACAGCGCTGAACTTGCAGCATCTTTGGTGTGTCTTCCACAGATCGATGGCTGCAGGACCTAGCCCGAAACTGCTTCCTGAACATTCCCTCAAACCCAAGAAAGGTGTTAAAAGAGGCTTCAGCCCATGAGGAAACTCTGCAAGAGGATTTCTTTGGGAGGTTTAGGAGAAACCTATGTACCCTGCAGTCAGGGTGCGACACAAGTGCACTCGTGGCCTATTTTAATGAATTCTTCAGTGGAATCCTAGATCTATTTAAGCCCAGACTCAGGGCCTGTGCTCTTAATTGTAAACAATTATTGTACAGACAGAAAGTGTGCCCATCTCCCCAATAATATGAGGGCACAGTGAAGGAAGAGGATGGGAAAAGCATCGAGAGAGGGCTAGTGGGCAAGGGAGCCAGCCCCACACCACCCACTCCAGGGGAAGCCCGATCCCAGAGCTGTGGGTCATGACCATCTCTCAGTCAGGGATTAGTAGGAACTCCCCCTCCATGGTAGTCTGCCCGGGTTCTGGTCCTGCTCCACCCCTGAGGTCCAGGAGCTGGGCCTGCCGTGTTCCTGTGGTCCTGCATTTCCTTTGCAGGCTAAGGTCCAGCTCACCACTCCTGCAGCTGCTTGTGCTGTGACCCAGCTCCCTCTGTCAAGGGTCGTTCCTTGACCCCAGCTCCTTCCAGCCCATATTCTGCTAGGAATAGCAATTGCTATGGCTTGAATGTCTGCATCCCCTCCGAAATTCATGTTGAAACTTAACCCCAATGCAAGAGTATTGAGGAGCCTGTATAGCTGATTGGGGGCAAAACCAAGGCTCTGTGTTTCCACACCATACTGCTCATGCCGAGACAGCTCCTAGGAATATCGTGGAGGCAAAGCCCAGGCCCACCCCTGCAGAGGCAGCCCAGAGCCCAGTGGTGGGTGTGATGGTGTCATCAGATGGACTGGAATCTGATTCCCAGCTGTGGGGGCTTAGACAAGACTCTCAGCCTTCCTGTGTCCTCATTGGAAAAATGGGAGTAACACTCAAGGCTGCTATGGGGCCTCCATGGGGTACGGAAAGGACTGGTCACACCCTGTAAGCCGTTCAGTGTTAGTTCACCTTGTTTGGTCCCTCCCCCTGGGGACAAGCTGCAGCATCTCCAGGTTGGATCGCTGCTGGACCCGGAGCATTTGGTGGGACTTTTGGGCTCTCTGTGTCTGGGCTGGGTGGCTCCGCAAGGGCTGGCCCTGTCCCTGCACTGGAAGTTCTGTTGCTTGCCCAGTGCAATGGCATCATGGAGCAGGGCCTGGAGGCTCCTTACTGTGCTGGCCTTAACCCTTCGTGGCTGGAGTTCAGGGACTCCTCGGGAGGGGAGCTGGGAGCGGTACACTAGGGGAGCGGAGGAAGCTTCCATTTGCCAACCTGGACTAAAAGCAGCCCCATTCCATCCTTAATCTTTGCATTCTCAGCTCTGGCCCCTGTCAGGGCACCCAGCCTCTGTCAGCGTTGCTCAGTGAGTGAAGGAATGAATGGATGAATACAGAATGTGAACCATGCGGGGAAGGAGGGAAACGAACTTAGCAAAATTGCCTCCAGGCTCTGTTTCTGTCTGGGTCTGTATTTCAAATGCTGAGCAGAAATTCCCCTGAGGCCCCTGTAGGGAGGGGAGTGTAGCTGAAGGGGCATAAACCAGAACCTTTGGCCCTCTCTGCCTTCCAGACTCCAGGCACAGGGTTAGTGCTTAGGGAAGCACTACCTTATCGCTTCTGCCCTCTCTGTTCTTGCCACCAGGGTGTTCTGGCTCCAGGTTCACGTGGCTTCTTCCCACCGGGTGGCTGCTGCAGGATGGGACCGGAAACAGGCGGTTGAGTATAGAACTGCAGTTCTCAAACTTGAGTGGGCATCAGAGTTACCAGGAGGGCTGTTGAAACCCAGACCACTGGGCCCCACCCCCCAGAATCTCTGATTCCACTGAGAATTTGCCTTCTACTAAGTGTCACACTTTGAGAACCACTGATATTGACTGTTGGGCCAAGAACGTGGAGATTGTTGCTCAGCTGTGAAGTCCCTATGTGACCTGGGTAACCCACCTCTCCTCTTTCTGAAGTGGGGACAGTCTCGTTCTTGCTCAGGCTGGTCTCGAACTCCTAAGCTCAAGCAATCCTCCCACCTTGGCCTCCCAAAGTGCTAGGAATACAGGCGTGAGCCACCGCGTCTGGCCAGAAAACTTTTTCTTTCTTCCTAAATTGAACTTTTCAAGATTATTGTCTTTCTAGGATTAAAAAAAAAATCAATTTGAAACGTGAGAAATGACACGTACAAAAGACATCTCTTTTCCAGGCCTGCAACTTCAATAATGACTCAGCAGAAGTATTTTGCCTAATTCTAAGTGCCCACGTTTTGTAACTCTAATATAATTCTGCACCAACAGGAATCAGGATGGTTAGAAGGTAACTGATGTCCTGTCCGTGTCCTGAGAGTAGTAGAGAAAGATCAGGATGGGCCTCAAATATCCTGCTTTTGGCCCTGAACAACCTTCCAAACAATGGAAGGTTTCAAAGATTTAGTGCCAGTGGAACAAAGGAACCACTTGGCCAAACTGTAACAATTGGCAACAATTCATCATAATTTGAGTGTCAAACTGAATAATAATTGTAGTTATTAAGAACAAGCCTAGTCTAAAAAGACATGGGAAACTATAATGATACTCAGAAGGGGAAAAGTGTATAAAAAGTGTACGAAGACAGTATTTTAAATATTAATAAATTTCAATGATGAGAGTGTTGACGCTTCTGTTAAGAAAGCTCTGTGAGCTGTGTTCTCCATGTGTAAGTGGTAAGGACGAACAAGGAGGTGTGAGCAAGTGGGAGATGACCAGGAAGCGCAGGGAAGAACCTATCAGCATTGGAGGTCACACAAAGCCCCAAAGCGAGGCCCGAGAGAGAGCGTGCTGCGGAATGACGGCGCAGGCAAGTCTCCAGGAGAGAATGACCTGCCTGGACTTCATCCCTTGACTCCTGAGGGATGAGATCTCTAGTTGTCCTAATTAATCAAAGTGAGTCCTAATAAAACAAGTGTGATTTCCCCTGTCCCTCCTCCCCCTCTTCTTTTCTCTCCTCTTCCTTCTTCCCCTTTCTCTCTCCACCTCCTCATTTTTCAGGGTCTTTTTGCTGTATCCCTTGAAGGTATCAAAATAAGCATCACTGGAATCGTAAAAAGGTAAAAGAACAAATGTAAGGATGCTCATTATAAGAGGAATCCCATGGTGTTGGTATTTTAAAACAGGCTTAAATGTAAATGTAGTAGATAGTTCTGTTGTATTTGTGGATATTTTGTTTCAGCCTAAATCTTTTACTTGAAGGGCCAGACAGTAAATATTTTTGGCTTCACAGGCCATGCGGCCTCTGTTGCAGCTACTTAGCTCTGCTGTAGTCGGATGAAAGCAGCCACAGGTAAATGTAAACAAGGGTGTGGCTGTGTGCTAATAAAACTTGACTCCCAGAGTAGAATACTTGACATTTGAAATAGTCATTGTAACACCATAATTTTAGGCCAAGCATGGTCACTCACACCTATAATCCCAGCAATTTGGGAGGCCAAGGTGGGAAGATGGCTTAAGCCCAGGAATTTGAGACTAGCCTGGTAACACAGAGAGACTTCATCTCTATAAAGAAAAAAAAAAGTTGGCATCCTGGCATGTGCCTGTGGTCCCAGCTACTCGGGAGGCTGAGGCAGGAGGATCGTTTGACCCCAGGAGTTAGAGGCTGCAGTGAGATATGATGAAGCTACTGCACTCCAGCCTAGGTAACAGAGCAAGACTGTGAAAAAGAACAAACAAACAAAAAACCCATCATTTTAGTTTAAGTTATTTAGGAAATTTATTGAATTAAGTCTGTAATCAGTCTTCAAAAGTTATGAAAATTGTTCTCTGAAGTGTGGTGTTATTAAGATTGTGTTGTGTTTAATAAAGGCAGCATTAATGTATGAATTACCAAACGAGGGGTGGTAAATGTTTCTTTCTACTCACAAAAACCCTTCCAATATTAAAAATAGTCTACTGCTGACAGTGGCAGAGCTGAATGTAAATTCTCAAATCTTTCAACTGGTAAAAGAATCCCCATTAAAGTGGTATGACAGAGACTGGCCACTTTAATGCCTACCAAGCAAACCAATTTCCTCATCTCTTGGGGCACACACAGCTGGGCTACATTTCTCACCCCCCCTTCAATGTGGGTGCCGCTAATGGAACATCAGCAAGAGTGATGCATGTGGATTCCAGACCTGGCCACAAACACCTCCATTGTCTCTCCCAGGCCATAGGCTGAATACAGAGGCCCCCGAGGCTGTAGAGGAAGGCAGGGGTAGAACGGGAAGGAACCATCCACTGAGCAGGAACTGTTTTGGGCTTCCCATGACTAGGCCATGTGTTGAGCCACTGAGATTTTTTACTCAGCTGTTACAGCAAATAACATTACAGTCCTGCCCCTTTATCCACTGGGGATACATTTCAAGACCCCAGAGGATGTCTAAAACTGCAGTTAGTGCTGAACCCTATATATGATGTTTTTTCTTCTTACATGTGCATACCTATGATAAAGTTTAATTTATAAATTAGGCACAGTAAGAGATTAACAACGACTATAAAAAAATAGAGCAAATATAGCAATATTCTGTAATAAATACAGAATGTATTTATTACAGATGTGGATATGTGGATGTGGTTGGTCTGTCTGTCTCTTTTGCAAAATATTTTATTATATATATTTGACCACAGGTGACCAAAAACTTGGAAAGCAAAACTGAGGGTAAGGGGGATTGCAGTATCTTAATCGTCGCAATGATTGATGGCAGTGGGGTTTACTAACATCATTGGTTTCAGAATACCCCCCTTTGAAGGGGGTAGAGCTGAGGAAGACAAGAAAGAGATGGAATTTTGACATCTATCTGCTCGTGCATTCAATAAGTATTTATTGAGTATTTACGTGGCTGAGCTCTGAGGATACAGAGGTAGAGCAGATACAGCCTGCCTGGTGTCCGCAGTGTAGTGGTTATCTGGAGAAGATACAGCCCTGTGTTCAAGGACCTTACCCAGGAGGGAACAGGAAGTTGTGCTGACAAATAATTGTAACACCGCATTTACGATTCTGTGATAGGAATGTGGGTGGGTGGGAAGGGGAGAGAGTTGCCGGTTTGAGGAGAGGGGGGAACAGCATTTTCAAGGGTGTACAGGAGTGACACAGCCTGGGGCCAGCTGGGCAGGTGGAGTTGGGGTGGGGGAGGGTACCAAGAGGTGAACCAGAGAAGCAGGCACCCTTCAGGTCCCACCAGGCAGGTGGCAAGAAGCAGGGGTGGGGTCCGGGATTGAGCTGCATACAAAGTTCAAGATTCAGTATAAATCTACTTTTGCAGTGCAGATTCCAGCTATCCAAGGAGAGCCTGCACGGTCAGCCAGGCAACAGGACTTGAGTAACCTTGCAGGGACCCCTACAATGATGGTTGGCTCAGTCGTAGTTCTTCCCTTGGCCTCCAGAGGGAGCTCCAATGCTTCCTGTAACGGTTCATTCTTTTTTTTTTTTTTATTTCGACATATTATGGGGGTATGGATTTTAAGGTTTCAATAAATGCCCATTCCCCCCTCCCCTCACAAGTCTGAGTCTCCAGCATGACCATCCCCCAGATGGTGCATATCTCACTCATTATGTATTGCCCCCCTCCCCCCTCCCCCCTGCCCAATACCCTATTACTGTAGTACCTATGTGTCCACTTAGGTGCTGCTCAGTTAAGACCAGTTTGCTGGTGAGTATATGTGGTGTTTGTTTTTCCATTGTTGGGATACTTCACTTAGTAGTATGGGTTCCAGCTCTAACCAGGAAAATAAAAGATGTGCTATATCACCGTAGCGGTTCATTCTTTCAACACACATATGGAATGTGCGCCAGGTACAGTTCCAATTCCACAGTCTGGTAGGCAGCTGGGGGCAACGGATCATTTAGAGTCCATGCACATTGTTATCCACTGAGAGACTTATATACAGGATATTGCAGGAACTCAGAGGAGGGGTCGGCTATGTGTTCGTAATAGCTAAGGACTTCTTTGCCTCTTCTGGAATTTGTACACCAAGTTCTCATTCTCTCCACACTATAAAAATTTCCCCAATTACTGGGCAGGTGCTGGATGCCAGGCACTTTTTATATTTGAACACATTTGATTTCATCCAATCCTCATAATAATCTCCTTTAGAGACGAGTAAATGGAGTCTCAGAGAGGTTAGTAGCAAGTGGCAGAGCCAGGATGTGAATCCAGGCCCTTGGGCACTGAAGTGAGTCCCATGCCCTAAGGACCCTGTCCTGGAGCTCCTTCTCTGGGGGCTGTGCACTGAGCTCATCAGGCCCCAAGGCCTTCTTTCCTCCCCATCTGGGCCTGCTCCACTAGGGAGCAGTTACACTATCTCTCTACCTGTCCTTCTGACAAGCTGCAGTGCATGAAGTTGTAGTTTGTCCATTACTTAGTGTATATTATTCCATTGTGTGACTATTGCATATTATTTAATTTTAATAAAGTCCAACTTATGTCCAATTGCTCCAGCATCATTTCTTGAAGATCTTTCTCCATTGCATTGTGTTTGCTCCTTTGTCAAAGATTAGTCACTATGTTTATATGGTTCTATTTCTGGGCTATTCTGCTCCATATATGCATGTGTCTATTCTTTCACCATATTACACTGTCCAATACTACACTGTCTTGACTATTGGAGCTTTATAGAAAGTCTTGGCATTAGGTAGTGTCAGTCTTTCCAGCTTTGTACTTCTCCTTCAATGTTGTGTTGGCTATTCTGGGTCTTTTCTCTTTCCATATAAACTTTAGAATTACTTTGTTGATATCCACAAAATAACTTGGTAAGATTTTGATTGTGACTGCATTGAATTTATAGATAAAGCTGAGGAAGAAGTGACATCTTGACAACACTGAGTCCTCCTATCCATGAACATGTACTATCTCTCCATTTATTTAGTTCATCTTTAATTTAACTCATCAGAGTTTTGTAGTTTTCCTCATAAAAATCTGGTACATATTTTGTTAGATTTATAACTAAGGAATTCAGGGGGATATTAATGGAAATGGTATTGTGTTCTTAATTTCAAATTCCACTTGGTATATAGGAAAGTAATTGACTTTTGTATATTAACCTCATAACCTGCAAACTTGCAATAACTGCTCATGAGATCCAGAAGTTTAAAAAATTTTTTTCTGATTTTCTACATAGATGATTATATCATCTGTGAACAAAGATAGTTTTATTTCTTCTTTCCCAATCTCTGTTCTTTTTACTTTCTTTTCTTGGCTCATGGCATTAGCTAGAACTTGTAGTACAATGTTGAAAAGGAGTGGCAAGAAGGGATAGCACTGCCTTCTTCCTTATTTTCTTAGTGGGAAAGCTTTTTTGTTAGTTGGAGATTTCTTGGTAGAAATTCCTTATCAAGTTGAGGAAGTTCCTCCTCTATTCTTAATTTACTGAAGGCTTTTTTTTTTTTTTAAATCAAATTGAATTCTGGTAAATGCTTTTTCTGCATCTGTTGATATGATCCTGTGATTTTTCTCTTTTAACCTGCTGATGTGATGGGTAACATTGATTTTTCAATATTGAACCATCCTTGCATACTTGAGACAAATCACACTTAGTCGTGGTATATAAATCTTTTCTATCAGACTATTGGGTTAATTTGCTAATATTTTATTGAGGATTTTTGCGTCTATGTTCATGATATATGATATATTGGTCTGTAGTTTGCTTGTAATATCTTTGTTTTATGTGTATGGGTACTTCTGGCCTCATAGAGTAAGCTAAGAAGCCTTTGCACTTCTTGTGTTTCCCACTGTCATTTTAAAATCTAGTTAATGGGAAAAGTTTTTCTTTATCCTAGAATGACAACAAGGTCCTTGCAGGTCCAACAGTTTGCCAGTTTCCTCTTTGTAATGAGGTGTCCTTATAGTAAAAGAAGCCTCACACAAAGGAATACAAATGTATAATTTCAACTATGGGAAGTTGCAGAATAGGCAAAACTAATGTATGGTAGAAAAAAATTAGAGTAGTATTTGCCTCTGAGAGCATAATGACAGATATTGACTGGGAAGGGGCATGAAGGAACTTTCTGGATTGATGATAATGCTCTATATTTTGATAATGATCTGGATAGTATAACTATGTATATTTATTAAAATTCATCACATGGTATATTTTAGATATGTGAATTTTGTTGTATGTAAATTTTGCCCCAAAGAAATCATGGAACTATAAACAAATGTGGAGCTTTTGTTAATAATATAAATGCTTAAGTCTTTAGGGGTAAGCACACTGACATCTGCAATTTACTTTGAAATACATCAAAAAATAATTCAGATTGCTGGGTAGTTAGAGGGATGGATAGGTGGACTGATATATGATAAAGGCGCAGGAGTAAAATGTGATAAAAGCTATGGCATTGTGTTTTTAATTTCAAATTCCATTTGGTATATAGGAAAGTAATTGACTTCTGTATATTAACCTTGTATTCTGCAACCTTGCTATCATTTCTTATTAGTTCCAGAAGTAGTGAGTGTTTGCTGTAAAAGTTTTTCAACTTTTATGTATGTTTGGAAAGTTTCATAATTAAAATGGAAAGAAATAATAAATGGGAAGTCCATTAATGTTCTGCGTGGCTAAAAGAATGATCTCTGTTCTGCAGATCCTCGGCTCCCTCTGTGTGTCCTGCCATCTGCCCTGTGGCTCTCTCTGCTGGAGAGTGGCTTCCTCACTCAGAGACTTGAACACCATTTCTAGATGACTCAAAGTCTCTGACTGTAACCAAAATGTCTGAAAAAAAAATCTGTAATCGGGAAGTGGGCAGGTGGAAGGGGGGAGGAGGGGAAGGGTATGTACTTACACGGTGGGTACGGTGTGCACCACCTGGAGGCTGGACACGCTAGAAGCTCTGACATAGCGGGGTGGGGGAGGGGGGACAGGGCAAGATATGTAACCCTAACAATATTTGTGCTCCCATAATATGAAGGAATAAAAATAAAATAAAATAAAAATAAAAAAGTCTCTGCCCATGCAAGATCTCCAAGTTCCTTTTTTCTTTTCTTTTTTGAGACAGAGTCTTACTCCATTACCCTGAGTAGGGTACCGTTACCCTGAGTAGGGTACTGTGGGGTCAGCCTAGCTCACAGCAACCTCCAACTCCTGGGCTCAAGAGATCCTCCTGCCTCAGCCTCCTGAGTAGCTGGGACTACAGGCATGTGCCACTATGCCTGGCTCATTTTTAAAATATTTTTAATAGAGATGGGGTCTCACTCTTGCTCAGGTTGGTCTTGAACTCCTGAGTTCAAGGAGTCCTCCCCCCTCTGCCTCCCAGAGTACCAGGATTGCAGGCCTGAGCCGCTGTGCCTGGCCTACAGATTCCTTTGTAAGCATTTGAGTCTTGATCGCATGCACTGTTAAGGCAGTTTGCTTCCTTGGATACCGCTGGCAGCGATGCTAGTAGTAGGGGCATGGCTTTTGTCCCCTCTATGGGCTGTATCCAGCCTGCCCTGCCCAGGGGGAGGCGGCTGTGCCCCACTGGGCAGAAATGAGAACAGGACGATAGCGCTTTCCTGGGCAGGCACAGCCCCACTCAACACCTCTGCTGGCTCCAGAGGGTTCTTGGTTAACCAGTGAACACACACTACCTTGGTTCATGAATGTCTGACCTGCTGTTCCCTGACAGAAATAGACTTGGGAGAGCAGAGCTGGAAATGAAAAAGAAAAGTCTGTAGAGGAGCTCCTAAGTCTAACAGGAAAGAGAATTATGCAAGATGGCCCAGAGGACGGGGGGCTGGGAGAGGCCACGTCAGAGGCCACTAAAGAGAAGCGTGGAGAAGGCAACCACAACCCTCTTTCACTTTCAAGGGAGCCTGAAACTGCAAGATACCATTTTTTATTGGCTAAATTATATAAACAACAATTTTTAGAATGATGATACTTGATGCTAACAAGGAATTGATGAGAGGGCATTTTTATACATTACCTCATGGAAATAATTTAATGACGTAGTAAAACGTCATATATTTTGAATCAATTATGTTATCAGCAGTTCCCAACCTTTTTGGCACCAAGGACTGTTTTCATGGAAGATAATTTTTCCACAGAACGTGGAAGGGGTGGATTGGTTTTGGGATGATTCAAGTGCATTACATTTATTGTGCACTTTATTTCTATTATTATTACATTGTAACATATAATGAAATAATTATACAACTCACCCCTGAGTTATATCCAAGGATATATCTTTTCTAAGGGCAAAACATCAAAATCTGCTCAAATATCTACATATAAAGATATTTATTTATCAAGTTATTATAATGACAGAAAAAATTAGTTTGCCTATCAGGGTACTAATTAAATTATAGTTTAACAATATGATACAAATATTACACAGATATTTTTCATGACATACTTTTAGGAAAGAAAAATCAGGTTATAAAACTATACACAATGGGATTCCCTTTATATGCTAAGAGATCATAAGAAATTATTTGTTCTCTTTTTCATAGTTTTCAATATTTTCTAAGTTTTCTGAAATATATGCATATTTCTTTTCATATTAGGAAAAATATTTCTTAAAACGCAGTAATCTAAAAATGGGATATGAAGGAGATTTCTATCCAGGGATTGAGGATGTGATGTATTCAAAGAGACTGTATTGTCAAAGCCTTCCTTAAGATCTCTTAAATCTTTTGCTTATAATATGAAGGCAGTGTAGGTCCCAGTTTAGAATCATACTGATGGAAGCGTTAAGTCAGTGGCTGGAAGGAACGAAGACCACAGCTAAAGAGCAGAGCTCTGTCTGCACTGGGCTGGAGGAACATAGCATGAAACCTCCTGAGAGTGTGATTGCAAGACAGGGCTATGAACTGTCCATAGTGGCAAAGGTTGTTGCTACTGGTGTCTTGCAACAGAGATGGCACTCGTGACAAATTTCCACCATCCACAGAGAAAGTGAAAGGTCACTGGAAGAGAAGGAACAGGGGAAAGGGAACTACCACGTACGGGACCCTTCCTGTTTGCCATTGTGGTGGGAACTGTACAAACATTATCACTCATCTAATCCTTAGAGCTGCCCTGAGAGACGTGCCTCATGATGTTGTAGCCAAGAAGTGACAGTAACCCACAGTGCACTAGCATACACAGAAAGGAGCTGTACTGGTTTAATTATGCAGAAAGGACAGCTTGACTGAAGCTTCACGTGATGACATCATGAATCTCTGGCAACTTATATTTTCCAAAAATAGCTGCAACACTCTCCCATGTCACGTGCCTTTCCTACACTGTGACTTTGACATTCCTCCCATCAAGAGATGGGGCCCGTGTTCCCCTCCTTGAATTTGGGTGGGCTTAGGACTATGGCGGGAGGGAGGCTACATGATTTGTGAAGCGAGATCATAAAAGATGACACAGATCCTGCCTGGGTCTCTGGGGACACCCGCTCTGGGAACCAGCCACCATGCTGTGAGGAAGCCCAAGCCACGCGGATGGCCAAGTGTAGGTGCTCTGGCCAGCAGCCAACATCAGCCAACCACCAGGCGGTGTGTGAGGAAACTGAGATGACTCCAGCCTCCGCCACCACCTAGCTACAGCCACATGAGCAATCCTGAGCCAGACTCACCCGGCTGAGCCAAGTCAACCCAAGGACTGTGAGAATAATAATACAATCATTGTTGTTGTTTAAAGCCACTAATTTTGAGGGTGACTTATTACACAGGTAGATAACTAAGGAAATCTCCATTTTACAGCTCTTCCTCTCTTTGTTGTCAAACTCATTCCCTCCTCGCAGGGGGCACAGGGAGAGCCTGCAGTGGGCTCCAGGCTTGGGTCAGTCCCACTAGTAACTCCATGAGGAGGATTTTCTTGTAATGTCCAAATAAAATCCGAGGGAAGAGCTAGTCTGTTGCGTCATATGCCCACCTCTGGAAAGCCGCCATGGCCACAGGAATGGGATTCTGTGACTGAGGCTGCCGTGGGTCTCCTCCAACATCCATTCCCTGGGATTGGCATCCTGACTGTATCCAGGTTGGCCTGCACCTGGTCTCCCCTGGAGCTGGGCTGTGCGGTGGGATTCTGGCCAACGACACATAAGCAGAGGTAAGTGGCGTCCTTTATGGAGAGATCCTGTGTCAGTCTCCCATAGTTGTAGCACACCACTGCAAACCTGGCTGCTTAAAATAACATGGATTTATTGTCTTGAAGTTCTAGAGGCCAGAGTCTGATGTGGGTCTCGCTAGGCTAAAGTCAAGGTGTCAGAAGGGCTGTTTCTTCTGGGGCTCAAGGGGAGAGCTCGTTTCCTTGCCTGCTCTAGTTTCTAGAGGCTGCTGCATGCCTTGACTAGGGGGTCCTTCCATCTTCAAAGTCAGTGCTGGCCGGTTGAGTTGTTCTCACCTTGTGTCACTGACAATGACTGTTCTGCCCGCCTCTTCCATGCTTAAGGACCCTTATGATGACAGTGGGCACATTTGGATAATCCAGGATAGTCCCCCTGTCCTAAAGTCTGTAGATTAGCAACCTTACCTCCCTTTGCCTGCAGCCTCATGGATTTGCAGATTCTGAGGATTCAGACACGAACATCTTTGGGGAGATCATTATTCTGCTAACCACAGATCTTTAAAAAAGAAGGGTGCTCTTTTTTCCTTTATTCTCCTTCCTGCTGCTTTGAATGGACTCATGAAATGTCCACTTCTGGGATGAGGTACTGTGACCGGCTGCCAGAATCACCTTTTGGCAGGGGCCCAAAAGAAATAGGAATTGTTATTAGCAGAGCGAGAGAAGGGATGTCAGGCAGGCAGAAACATCAGATGTCTACTGTCAATGTCTGCTGCAATGCTGCTGCATGATCAGCAAGCCCTAAGACTCAGTAGCTTACAACAACATTTGTTCATCAGTTTCTAGCTCACAAGGCTTCAGCTGATGTGGCTCTGCCAGGCGTGTCTGGGATCATCTGGACTTGACTCTAGGCTGCGGTTAGGTTGTTATGCTCTACCTGTCTCTCATCCACCTGGCAATAGCTGCTCCTTGGCACCTTCTCATGGCAGACGGCAGAAGTGCCAGAGGGCAAGCCAAGCCAAGTAAGCATATTTAAAGCTCCTGCTTGCATCACACCTGATCACATTTCATGGGCCAAAACAAGTCACATGACCAAGCTGGCACTGCCGGTGGGGATGAGCACCCCCTCCTCTCTCGGAGGCTCTCCAGGGTGGCACAGGGAAAGGAACAAGTACACACTTCTTTACAGGGAGGCTCTAAAGGGCTGGGAATTATCATCTAATTTACCGCC
The DNA here is from genome assembly GCA_008750895.1 of Mirza zaza. Classification (NCBI taxonomy): domain Eukaryota; kingdom Metazoa; phylum Chordata; class Mammalia; order Primates; family Cheirogaleidae; genus Mirza; species Mirza zaza. The sequence goes on along the minus strand of VSMD01058279.1, from coordinate 193,387 downwards.
GTGATCTAAGCCAAAGCACTTCCCTCAACAGTGGGGGAGTTTGTAGGGATCCTTCTCATGCCCATGTGACCTGGAGGATCACTAAGGGGATTTCTCCCCCCCCACACACAAGTATTTTAAAAAATACTGAAAACAGAAAAGTTAGGAGAGTAATATAGCAAGTACTGAAACATACACTCACAACCCAAATTCAAGCAATTTTTCTTACTCAAAATACCTCCCTAAATTTGTACTCTATTCATTTTCTACTTCTGGGCACCAAATATTTTAGACCCCCTCCCAGACAACTATAAATGCAGTAGTTTCTGTTCCAGAACCCTAGGTCCCATACGGCAGGATTTCACCACACTTTATGTGGGCACAACCCTGACTAGTCACAGTACCTGGATCACGCGGGAACTGCATTTGGCTGCGTGTAACAACAGTGCCCTGAGAAAAGAGGTCCGACACACAGGGACACCTCTGCTTATAGATCGTTGGCCAGAATTTAACCACAAGCCTATTCTCTTACAAAAAGAAATCTTCAGGTAAGCAGCCCAGGGATAATTTTACATTTCTTCAGAGGCATCAGGGATCAAGATCCTTCTATCTTTCTGTTTCTATCCTCAAGTTCTCCTCATGGTTCAATATGTCTGCTGGAACTCCTTCTAACACATCTGCTCATGTTTCCTCTTTCATCACTCTGTGTTATTTCTTTTTGTCTGTTTGTTTTTTTGAGACAGAGTCTCACTTTATTGCCCAGGCTAGAGTGAGTGAGCTCACAGCAACCTCAAACTCCTGGGCTCAAGAGATCCTGCTGCCTCAGCCTCCCAAGTAGCTGGGACTACAGGCATGCGCCACCATGCCCGGCTAATTTTTTCCATATATATTAGTTGGCCAATTAATTTCTTTCTATTTATAGTAGAGACAGGGTCTCGCTCTTGCTCAGGCTGGTTTCGAACTCCTGAGCTCAAGCAATCCGCCTGCCTCGGCCTCCCAGAGTGCTAGGATTACAGGTGTGAGCCACTGCACCCAGCCTGTGAGTGTTCTTTCCACGATGAGACCCTTGGTTGGAGAGGATGACCTTTGTGGACCAAGGACGTCCTTTGGTCAAGGGCATTAGTGGTGGAACCATGATTGTGGTGCAGGACTGCCCAGCTCCCATGCCTACGCTCTTTTCTAGATCATTGTTCTCAATGTTTCTCTTCTTCTGTGTAACAGAATTGCATGCTGCTATGACTCGGATATGGTTCATCTGGCCCCACCAAGTCTCGTGTTGGAATTGATCTCGTGTTGAAGGTAGGGCCTCGTGGGAGGTGTTTGGGTTGTGGGGGTGGTTCCCTCATGAATGGCTTTGTGGCATTCTTGTGAACGTGAGTTCTCGCTCTGAATTCCTGAGAGACTGGTTGTTAGAAAATAGCCTGGCACCTCCTCCCCTCTCTTTCTTGCTTCATCTTTTACAGTGTGATCTCTGCACACGCTGGCTCCCCTCCCCCTTCTGCCATGAGTGGAAGCAGCCCAAGGCCCTCACCAGATGCAGATGCCAGTGTTGTGCTTCTTGTAGAGTCTGCAGAACCGTGAATCAAATAAACCTTCTTCATAAATTACCCAGCCTCTGGTATTCCTTAATAACAACACAAAAGGACTAAGACACATATCCATGTCCTTTGCAGTGAAACTCTGTAGTGTCTCCCAATGGAGTAGGCAAAGTGAACATCCCTGCTCTATTGACTTGGGGCTTGCCCACAGACTTGTTTTAACCATGAGCAGATATAACCCAAGCAAAGTCTTTGACAAGGTCAAACCACTTGATTTGGCCTCTTATATATTAGATATATATATATATCTTAAGATATATATATATATCTTTATCATATATATGATATATATATTTATATATATATAACTTTATCATATATATGATATATATATATGATATATATATGATAAAGCATAAGCTATTTATACTATTTTCTCCTGTGTGTGTATATATATATACATACATATATACACACACACACACAGAAGAAAATAGTATAAATAGCATTCAGTACTATCTGCGGTTTCAGGCATCTGCTGGATGTCTTGGAATGTATCCTCCAAGGATAAGGAGGAATTACTGTATTCTCAAGAGAACACACCAGGTAATGGTGTTCCATCTGTATTTGAAGAAAGACCTTCACATGGCCTTAGGTGGAAGGTAGCAGTCTGTTGGCAGCCACACAGAGGTGGTTAGCTGCGTCTTGTTTCGTAGGGCTGCTGCAACAATACACACACTGGGTGACCTAAAACCACCAAAACTTATTCTCCCAGAATTCTGGACATATTGGCAGGGTTGGTTCCTTTGGAGGCTCTGAGGGAGAATCCGTTCCATGTCTCTCTCTGAGCTTCTGTCAGTTGCTACAATTCCTGGCATTCCTTGGCTTGGAGGTGCATCACTCCAACCTCTGCCCCTGTCTTCATGTGCCCTTCTCTGTCTGTCTCGAATATCCCTCTCTCCTCTCCAGTCATTGGATTAGGGCCCACCCTAAATCCAGGATGTTCTTATCTGGAGATCCTTATCTTAATTACAAAGACCTATTTCCAAATAAGGTCACATTCACAGGTATAAGGGGTAGGACTTGGGTATGCTTTTTGGGGACAATTCAACCTATTACAGTGACGTATTTTGGGGCCCCACAACTCAAACCCTTGGGTATTCGACATAATCCCTCCTAAGTGCAGAGTCTTGTGCTATCTTTACCAATTTCCCTGGAAAGACTTTATGGGGCTATCTTTACAGCCACATTAAAAAAGAAAATATTTATAGTCTAGACTTACGTTCATTCATTACTTAGCAAGGATACTACTGACAATCATAAAACTTAAGAAAAATCTAGACCAATTTCTAGTCTTCCAAGGGTTGAGTTGTGTCCAAGGCAGGGGGTGTGGCCAGGGAGACATTCTCTGCTTGCAGCGGGTAGAGAGGGCCTCCCAGGGCACTTCTGTTGTGCTGTGGTTTGTGGTTTGTAGCTCTTTGAGACCAGGATGAGTCTTAGCTATCTTTAAACCCTAGGGTCCAGCAGAGGACTTCCCTTATTTTTTGGTTTGTTCTTAGTTACTCCAGGTCCTTTTGAAAGATAGGTTGGTTGTGCTCATAAAATTAAGAGAGGGCACATTCCAACCTTCTCTTCCATGGGAGCTGCAAAGGGCACAGGCCTTGTGTTGCCCTGACACAGACCCCAAAGGTACAACTCTGAGATAGCTTGCCCTCGCTTGTGATCTCTCTTGGCTCATCCTCAACTCCAAATAATTTTATTGTAAGCACCTTTAATCACATGGGTCCTTAAGTCCACCCCCTCACTTCTCAGCCGGATTCCAGTCAAGCAGCCAGTCCTGGGAACTTCTCTTCCCCTCCTCTTTCAATGGACCATTTCTGCTCAGCTCCATTTTATTGACGGAGACATTGAGACTTACAGGTGACGTAACTTTCCTTACATCTATTTAACTGGGGCAGTGACTGATCCCATGGCTCTCGACTTGCAATCCAGAGGCCCTTCCTCGTTTCCTTGAGATGTCTGATTCCTGATCAATAGCTCTGGTTCCCAGACTTCTGGATCTTGGAATTAATAGGTGTGGGAAGGACATCCTTGGACAAGACACACTTACTTGCATGGCTGACCCCAGGTTATTGGAGCACTGCCAAAGTGAGGAGCAGCACTGTGTTGGGAGTGTGGAGGGTGCGTGCAATGCCAAGACCTCCAGGCCACAAGCAAGCTGCCCTCTGGCAGGCTCTGTGCACAGCGTTGACCCGTGCTGTCAGCCTTGCGTGGCGCAGTCTACCCATTTTCCAGATGGTGCTGTGGCTTCAAGAAAATAAGTGACCCAGCACCCGAGAAACTGAAGTGGGACTCGCAAGTCGGCCTGTCGCCAAAGCCAGATTGGAGATGAGAAGTACCGCAGAGGAGCTGTGCGCTGCTCACAAGGAAGGTAGAGGCTGCCGATCTCGTTTGCTCCCACGCGACACCCTGTGAGCCACCCCTGGGCGGTACACAGGCTACTGTGGGGGCTGTGGGTGCCAGCAGGGCCCTGAGGCCACTGACTCAGAACCACACAAACATCACTTTCTAAGAAACCAGTACAACCACTTTCCAGGGAGGGGGGAGGGCATCTCCCAAACTTCGTTGAGCCCCAGAGTCGCCCAAGAGTTGGTTAAAAACATACAACTCCCCTGTGCCCTACACTCCAGCTTTGCAGATGGGACCTGCTTCTCCAAGCCACAGTGAGGTGCACAGCCAAGTGAGGGTTTTTGCACCAGCATCTTGTGCTAGCCCAGTGGGACAATGTCACTCACTGTCTGACAGACCCTGGAGGTGCAGAGCTGAGTGGCAGGCAGTGGGCACAGAGGGAATGTGGCGGAAGGGGACAGGCAGGGCCTCCCTGGCCAGTGAGCCCTGGTCTGGACCCATGTATGTCACCTCTGAGCCTCAATTTCCTCATTTGAACAATGGGCACAGTAACCCCCATCACTTGATAATGAGGTGTCAGCCCCCACCTCAAAAGGACTATGGGATTATGGATGCAAGGACAGAAGGGGAATATCTGGCAAGGAAGGCCCTGACAGCTGTCTCTTTTTCTTCCTTCTTCCCTTGCAACAGCCTATGGCCTCCAGAGTCAAGCTCCAGCCCTTCTTCTCTGCGGCCTCCCTGGTCCTGCTCTCCCTTCTCCCTGCTCAAGGCTCTTCTTGCCCACCCAGCCACCTGTGGCTTCCAATGGGACTCAAGTCAGATGCACACTCTGTTCCTGACGGGAATGCAGACAAACCTCAAACACTAGTCAACCCAGCCTCCCCCAGAGCCTGGTGCCAGCAGTGTCCCCAACAGAAGTACCTGTACACTGAAGTCAGTCTCCCTGATCTTCCCCAGTTTGACAGAAACTGGAAGGAAGGAGGAGGAGAGAAAGGCCAGTTCTATAATCCTTTTCCTCCCCACAAAGGGTGAGCACACCCTGGGCTGGGGACAGGGTGGCACTGCCCACCTCACACTCCAGCAGGCTGTGGGGGGAGCTAAGCCAAAGCACTTCCAGAGGAAAGCTAGAAAAAGGAAGCAAGGACAGACAGAGGAAATTATTTCAAGAACCCAGATTGCCAAAGACTTAAAGTAACAAATACATTTTTAATTGATCTCAGATAAAAATTACTTGGGAAGGGTCAGTAATCGTTTTAGCCCCTAATCTGTTAGAGCCGTATCCTGAACAGCCTTGAGGAACTAGGTTACCTGGCTATTTTCACTATTTCACCTCATCCACAGGATTAGAAAAAACAAGGCATCTTATCAGTTTAGGTTAAATGCATGGCTGGCAGCCAAATCCAGTCTCTTATATTCCATATTTTTTCTTTAGCTCTTCTACTTTGTTGATGTAAGCTTTCATGGCATCTTCCCTGGTAGTCCCTGCAAGGAATCGACAAGGATTGTCAGGGGGGCAGCATGGCAGAAAAGAATCAGCCTTTAGAGCCCCTCACAGCTCCGGTTTAACTCCCCGAGACTCACTTTCTCACCTGTGAAGGTGAGGTTCTACTGCCCACACCTCAGAGACCGGCCACGCACTAGACTTAAAGCATGCGAGGAGCCTGGCCCAGGGTGAACGCTCCATAAGCCACTGAGCTCAGCATGCATGGCAGAGCCGGCTGAGGCCTGGTGTCCACCTGTTGGCTACATGCGTCCCCCAGGACAGTGGAGGGATGCTCAGCGTGAGCCTCGGGAGAAAAGCTTGGCCCCCCGGATGGACAGGAGACTCACAGCGGTGACTTCACTGTTCCTGCCGACTCTTGTGGTTGGCTTTGGCCTGTGGAGCATTTCTGTGCCGGGCTCTTACCTCCCAGAGCGGCTAAGCTGGCAGTGACACAGCAAAGCCAGGCCCCCTCTTCTCCCCAGAAAAAAAGCTATGAGAAAAGTTTCGAAAACTCTGAGCAAAAGCAGCTGGTTGTGGGAGGGGAATGAGACAAATCTTTGTCTTCCTACTGTAGTACAAAGGGCAATGAATATATCCCTCAGAGACGGGGTGACACCCAGCTTCCTGGATTCTACGGTGAAGCAGAAAGACCCTCTGGGACTCGGAGCTTGTTCTGAAGCATGACAAGTACGTGGGGCCTGAGAGCAGTGTGGAAATGCCCGATGAGAACGGACAGTCAGACAGGCATTCCCTTCCCAGTCACTTGCAAATCCTAGGAGTGCATTTACTGTACTGTGGCTTTTTCTGAATTCAAACGATTCCCATTTGCAGGCAGACAGAGGGCTTATTCAGAAACTAGCCAGAGAGAACACTAAAGCTGCCAGGAGCTTTGGTGCCAACTTTTGGGTCTTGCTGCCACAGGTGGCATGTGATTAAGTAGAAGCTTGGATACTTCTTGGCTGCTGGTGCTTAGCATATAATAGCTCCATTCACTGAGCCTACGTCGTGCCAGTGGCTTGCCATGCATTAGCTCATTCCCTCTTTTATGTGCCCTTCTGGCTGGGAGGGAACTGGGGAGGGCCACTCAGGCTAGGGGGTCACTGCCTAGCCTTGTGGGGAGAGAGAGCTGTGGGCAGGAAACCACCCCTTATTCTGAATACATCCAAAGCCCACACCAACTATGCCACCCTCCCCACCTAACTTTCAGTGGTCTGGTCCCCAGCCCCTACTCTTCAGATGATACCTCTGCTCAGAGATAGTGCTCTTAGAAAAGGCATAAACAGTATTAGGAGAAAAAGTAGGTGACCTGTTTTTTTTTCTTTCCGGCACAGGTCAGGCGGGTTTCTAGCACGTGCCTCATTCACTTTGTTCTCTCTCCTCACCCTTATACTCCATAATGAAAAGTCTTTCATCTCTGGGCTTCATAAACGAGGAGAACTGATTAGAACAATTACCTTTCAGCTCATTCCAGGCATCCCACTTGGCCTTGCCTTTGAAGTCCAACATCCCAGGCCGTTCTTAAACAAGGGAAGGAAAGACATTAGATCCGTTTCAAGTTTTAATGGAGAACTTATCAACTTTCTGGCTATAAAAGTCATCTTTTATTACACCTATTCCCTCTTGGCTCTATCATGGAATTAAATAGGTCTAGTACAATGGGTTCTGCCTTAAGAAACTCAGGTGTATAGAAATCTAGAGAAAATAGGAGGAAAAACCCGTTTTCGTATCAAGACCATTTTGTCTTACAAGTTAAATAACTCCAAAATCTCTCCTTCTAAAAATTGTACTTAATTTTTTTTTTTAAATAAAACATCCATTCACATGGGTCAAAATTTAAAAGCTACAAAGGGAATACTATAAAGTTTCTCTCCCACTCTCAGCCACCCAAACTCTCTCTATAATCATTATCGTCTCTGGGCGTCCTTTCCTGCGAACTGTGTGTTCATATCCTTGCCCGATATGGCTACCAAATTGATAGTCTATTTCTTGTTGATTTGCAGAAGCCTTTACTGAGGGCAAGGTTGCTTTAAATTATTCCATGACTTTATGCCTACGTAACTGTTATCATCTGCAGTTGGGAAACACACACACTACCTCCCTCATTCTCTATTTCACTGCCACACTGACCACAGAGCCAAAAGGAGCAATCAGAGTCTACAGCTTGGGGCCCTGTGTCGAAGAAAACCTGTGGTGTCCCCAAGTACTTTTAGGGAAGCATTCTCAGGGGCACCTGAGACAAACTGCACCTGCAGTTATCAGACTCCTGGAGCAGCACACTTCCCAGCCTTTTCTGAGATGATGGAAAGGTACATTTGCAACATCCAATTCGGAAGCCACTTGTCACATGTGCCCACTGAGCACCTGAAATGTGGCTCATGCAACTAAAGACTAAACTTGACTTTATTTAACTTTATTTTTCAGTAAAAATTTAAATAGCCACACGTGGCTAGTAGCTATTATATTGAACAGCACAGCCCTAAGAGAGAGCCTGTCCTACCTCCCTGATCAGAAAGTGACAGATTCCCAAGCCAGTCTTCCTACACTAATGTGAAAACAGGTAGTTCCAGCGTGGGCAGAGGCCAGTCTCTGTGAAAATACCATTTGGCAGAAAAGCATCTCAGCACCACTGGCCACCCCCACTTCACCTTTCCCTCTCCTCCCTGGGAGGATAGAGTTTATAAACTCACTGTAAAACTCACCTTCACCACAAGACCTTCCTCAACTAGGTCCTCAGTGTGAATCCCAGGGTTTGATTTGGATTGTCAGGATCCTTAGCTCTGGGCACCACTTCCTGCCTTCAGCTGGCCAGCAGTCAGTCCACGTGCTCCACCCTCCACCACCCCAGCTACCATGGAGTTGGGGGCCAGGCTCGGCCTCCTCCTGAAAGGGGTATGAGAGACCTCCTTCGGTGCTGTCATGAATCCTTCCACAGAATGCACTGTGCTGTATACACTCAGTATACACCTGAGCTTCAGGGACTTAGGGGCAAAATGAAAACTTCCCAAGGCAGAAAAGACATTATTATAGAACATGGTAGTCCAAAGCACAGCCTCAAAATCTGTACCAAGAATTTTGGATAGGGAATGCATGGTCATCAGGAAGGTATATATTGTTGTCAGCAAAAATATCTTTAACCTGCCCCTAACAGCCAGGTACTGCTCTGCTTACGAAATCAGGCCTGGCCTGGCTGCCAAGTGCTCTAACTTTGATCCTGACCATCTAGGGCAGAAGCAGTAGGGTTCAACAAATCCACTACTGAGCTGACAGCCTAGAGCAAGTCTCTTCCTAGCTGGGGCCTTTGCCTACTCTCTAGCAGAGAGGAGCTGCTGGTGATAACTAGCAAAGCCCTTCTAAAACCAGGACTTGAATTCTTCTCCCTGAGACACTGAAAAAAAACCCCATGGTTTTTGGGGAAACTGTCCCGGCTTAAACCCCAGGAACCATCACCACGCTCCACCTGAAGAGTAAGGGGAGGGGTTTGCAAGGGAAGTTCCCACAGACTTCCAGTCAAGACTGCTGGGCCGGCTTTGATGGGAAGGGGCCCTCCAGCCTCAGCTCAGCATACCTGTGTTTACATCGCCCACAGTCGCTTGTTTGTAGTGGCCGTAGATGAACAGCATCTCATCGTCCGCTGGCTTGGTCTTGAGGTTCTTAACCTCCTCAGCAGCTTTCTCAAATTCAGCCTAAATGGAGGGGAGAGGAGAGAAATGAGGCCCTTCTGAGCGGCAGAGGGCAGGAGTCGCTGCAGCCTGGACAGAGCCGGTGGGCAGGGCGGCCTAGGCAAGCAGCACCAACAGAGCAGCCAGAAAGATTCAGAAACACGAGAAGGGGAAGCACATCTGTTCACTCATCAACTGACACCAGGTCTCGGCGCTGTCACTGCAGCAGGCGCCGGACGCTGGAGGCGCAGGGTGACGGGGCGGCGAGCCCTCGCCCGCAGGATGCGTGCCCTCCGCGGACGGCAGCGCCGCCAACCGCGGGCCACCGCCTGGCCAGACCAGGGCATGGCCGGGCTTCCAGGGAAGCGCTACCGTGGACAAAACGGCGGCGAAGGGGACTGGGCGGCGGTGCGGCGCCCCTTCCCCTGGGGGCCCGGCGGTCAGCACCGACCTGTGTCCGCGTGCCCGGACCGGGGACAGGCGGGCGGGAGGAACCCCGCGCCCCCGTAGCTCCGTACCGGACAGGGGTCTACGGTGGAGGGAAGGAGAGGCCTCCGGGTCACCTCTCCGCTCCCCGCAGCCGGGCATTCGGCCCCCCACAACCGCCGAGCTCGCAGCCACGGCCTGCCCGACCTCCGCCCGCCGCGACGCCTCTAGTCCCGGGGCTCAGCCTCCGGCCCCGCAGCCCGCGCGCCCCTCCCCCACCGCCTCCCGCACCCTCGCCTCCCGGGCCTCCCCGCGCCGCCGCGAAGCGCGCCGGTGGGCAACTTCCCCGCAGTCGCGGTGGCAGCAGCCTTAAAGCAGGCATCCGCAAACGGGAAGTTCCGCTCTCAGGCTCTGCGCGGGGACCGGGGCCGGCTGGGGTCCAGAGGCGGCTGCCGGGCGCCACGGGAAAGGGCCCGGGAGGCTTCGCACCGGCCTCCCGCCCGCCGCACCGTCGCAGCCCGGCCGGGCACGCGCCGTACCTGGGACATCCTGGCAGGGCGGCACGGATCCCGGGCTCGCGGACGCAGCGAGAGCAGGAAGCGGCGGCGAAGGACTCCACCGGCGAGCGCCTTCAGAGGCGCAGCCCGGGCGCCCCGGCCCCGCTCGGGCGAGCGCCGGACAGCCAATCCGGAGCCAGCTTTGCGCTGGGGGCGTGCCCAGCCGCGGCCGCGCGCCAGCTCCTCCGGGGCCCAAGTGGGCCTGTTCGCGCACGCGCCGGGAGGAGCCGAGGGGGACGCCGGGAGCAGGTGGGGACCGCGGAAGTAAGGCGCTGGTGGCAGCGAGGGCGCGTTGGTCGGGTCTGGGTTCTGTCCCCGGCCACTGTGGGAGGAGGCTTGCGGGGCAAGAGGTGGGGGCGGAGGCTGAAGAGCAGAGGTCCTTCAGTTTGTTTCCTTAAATTTCTTGCTCGGCCTGAAGTTGCGTCTCTGGGCAAGTGACCTCTGAGACCTGCGGATACCGAGCGGGACCCGCTGCTCGTGAGGGCTCTAGAGCAGACCCTCCGGGGACGGTCCTACTGAGCTGCGCGGTGGTGCAAGGCTGGGCTGGTGCCCAGGAAGACGAAGCCGAGGTTTCCTCCTCTGAACTTTTGGCATGTTCTTTGACCTGCCTGTGGCCTTAGTTTTTGGTCTTGTATTGCACATTTATGTTTGTGGTACAGTTCTCCATCTGGTGCGTTAAAGGCAGGGATAGTGTCTTATTTATTTTCACTTAACAGACTGGATTGGGAACAGGTGCTCAGCAAACATTTTTAAAAATGAATATTGAATTCTTGTCGGGTAACTTGCACTGCTCTATCCCTTGGGGATACAGCAGTGAACAAAACAGGAATCCCTGCAATCCCAGGGATGATAGTTAATACAATAAGTTAAATAGAGAGTTTTTTAGGAGCATAGAGAGTTGGAAGTTTACAGCTTTAAATGGGGAGTGGGGGTGTTGAGGGAAGGTAACATTTGAGAAAGTCCCTCAAGAAGGGGGTGGGAGGATTCCAAGCAGAGAACAAGTATAAAGGTGTGATCAGGAAATGAGGGAAAGAGTAGAAAGAGATGAGGCTAGAGAGTTAGGGAGATGGCAGGCTGGCACGTGATGCAGAGCTTGGCCATCTTAGGGACTTTGACTTTCATTCTGAGTGAGATGGGAGTCATCAGAGTTTTGAACAGAGGATGGTGAGCCTGAAGGGGGAAGGTCTTTATGAGGTTGTTTCTGAGGCTGATCTCCATGGAAATAGAAGGGAGCAGCACACGTGGATGGAAGAGTTGGAGGATTGAGGCTTAGGAGCTAAAGGAATAATATCCTGGTAGTGGTTACAGAAGCGCTGGGTGAATGGAGGCAGTGATAGAAAATTCTCTGGAGATCATTAAAAAAGAGAGATCATTTGTCTCCAATTCCTAATTTGTGGCAAGAGGTCTGGACTACAAATCTCCACTCTCCTTTTCCCCATTTACAGCTGTAGATGTTTAGAAAGAAAGGCCAGGAGGAAAATTTCAGACAACTTTCTAACTTAGGCCCTGTGAAATGTTTGGAAAGAAGTGGAGAGAGATGCAATATCAGAGTATAAATCTAGAATCTTCAGTGTAAGAATAATTTTGTTTGAGAAAGGAAAACCAAACAAATCAACAAAAATCCTGAAGTTAAGTTTGGGGAGATGACACTGAAGAGTAAGAAATGCAGGTTTGTTCCTAAATGACAATTCAGAGCTGCTTTTTCCTTTTGAGTCCTGGATTCCTTTTTGTTCTACTTGGTGCTTACAACTTCCTTGAGTTTCCTATGGAAACTCAGATAATTATCTGTGTGTCAGATTTGTAGTATAGTGTATCTCCTAGTCAGAGGTTTTAACATTAGTGTGTTGTGTTTACTAGGGCAGATTTAAGAAGATTAGGCATCTCTGATAATGTAATTATCATTTCTCAAAGATCAGTTGGTGTGATTGAGGGTTTTTTTTTTTGACTGGAGCTAAACATTGTAGGAATCAAGGCTAGTGTTTGACATTAACTTGCCAGTCTCCAGTTTAAGTGGAGTTGATTTATTGGTTACTTGTTTGGAATACATTCCACTTTCCTGAAAAAAAAATGTTTTCCACATAGTGGTTTTGTGCCCGGGTGAGTCTATAAAAGTTACTTAATACAACTGAAGTACAGAACTATTAAGGATAGTGGATCCTAGGGAATAGCGTGCTAAGTAGTCTTGACAAGGAGGAGAAAGAAGAATGTTTTCCTTCTTACAGAGCCCACCCTGCGATATTTCAAGATAGGCGAAAGCATGTTCTTGGGCATACTTTCGGCTTCCTTCCCTCACTTCTCAGTGACTGTTTTGGTACTTTCCTTCTTGGAAATGCTATCTAAAAGCCCTCCACTTAATTCTTCTACTCTAGGGAGTTGGGATGGCATTCAACTTTTAACATAAAGAAATGATAGTGTGCTGGCATCTGGAATTTCATTTGTAAAATAAATTTTAGAGTATATTTAGGATCAATAAATTGTATTTTTTAAATTCTGTATTAATACAGTACTGGAAAGGGTAGTTCTTCATAATCCTGAGAAAGTGCAAGATCCTCAGCTCTGTGTATGTCATTCTTCACAACTGTCATATGCTATATGTTATTTACAGTTATTTTTGTTTTAATTTACTCTTCTACTGTCTGAGCCCCCTCTCCTACGTGAGTCAGAGAGGATAGGGGGTCACTGTATATTGGCCACTGCTTTATCTCCAAGTGCCTGGCACTTCTTAGTCATTCAAGAAAAGGTTGTTGAATGAATAAAGTTCTTTTCTGTCCATGAAGATTTGTTTCTTCTGATTAGCTGTGAGATTGGAAACCAAAGATTTGTTCGAACTGAATGTGAAACTATGGCCTTGAGTAAAGTAGATGAACTCTGCTGCAAAGACCATGTAATCTCTTTGTACCGAGTTTTGGAAGCAGAGCACCTACAGTGTTAAGGGAAGATGGGATGCCTGAGCAGCCAACTTGTCAGCTCAATCTACCCTGTCAGCCAAAAGAAAGGCTACTGCACTGTTGCAGTTGCCCTTGCATCCACAGGTACCACTTTTGACTGTCCACAGGCTTCGCTTGCTGGGTTTCAGCTTAAAGCTGGATGGGCAAGATGTATTAACAGATGAAAACAGTTCTTGTGCAATAGTTTATCATTAGGTTTCTTGGTATAAATTAAACCTCTAATTTCTAAAAGTAACCTAATCGTTTAAAAATGAACTACAGTTACAGGAGAGCTTTACTAGAAGGCAAGGGAGAGCATTCACAAATGATGGATTATATTCATCCCGTATTTGCTTTCCAGTGTCTTGGAATGTGACTCCCATGGCAGGGATCCAGCAAAGCTGGGCGGAGACTAGTTTTAAAGGGAAGGAGTGAGAAGTGGGTGGGTCAGTGAGTGAGGGAAAAAAAAAAAGGGAAGGAGCTTGGGAAATATTTCTGAGATGGAGGAGTCAGGGGGGTTTTGTGAAGGCTGAGGGAGTTGAGAGCTGAGTTCAGGAGTTCGAGGCCAGCCTGAGCAAGAGCGAGACCCCATCTCTATTAAAAATAGAAATTAGCTGGATAACTAAAAAAAAAAAAAAATATATATATATATATGTATATATATAAAATTACCTGGGCACGGTGTTGCATGCCTGTAGTCCCACTACTTGGGAGGCTGAGGCAGGAGGATCGCTTGAGCCCAGGAGTTTGAAGTTGCTGTGAGCTAGGCTGATGCCACGGCACTTTAGCCAAGGCAACAGAGTGAGACTCCGTCTCACAAAAAAAAAAAAAAAAAAGATGCAATGTGGCTTTCCTCATCATGGTAGTGAGAGGAGACCTGGAGCTGGAGGTCTTAGCAAGCCCTTTGCCATCCTTACCCTCTTCTTTGGGTGTTTACATTCAGAGGGATTGCAGCAAGGCGGGCATGAGAGAAGAGTGAATGTGTGTGTGTGGCGTGCACATGTGAACCGTTTTTTCCTTTCTCCGTCCTCCTGTTTCTATCTAGCCAACATGGGACAGGGTGGTTAGGGCTGAGGTGAAACACAGACAGTTTGGGAGTGGGAGATTCTAGTAGGGATATGCCCTAGGCTGTTTGGGAGTGAAGAAGGGAAGAAGATTTCATTTAGGATTGCTTGTCTGTGGATTGGTCATACATTGGTCAGGTGCTGCTTATACTATATTTAGAAGCATTTATGATTATGGGCTGGAATAATGTAGGTATCCTGAGTTCACTGTAGTTCTCATTGCTTCGTTGGAAGTATTAATATATAGACTATTCTCAGTCTACAGTGTCTTCTACATCTTTGCCTGTTTCCCTAGCTCCTAGCTACACATGACAGGCACTTGGTAAATGCTTTGATACTAGGTTGTTAGAGATGGATTTTCTTAGTAAGCTCTTCTATTGCCTATCAACAAGAAAATTAGAAATATTAAAATCTTGTGACAGATGCTTAGGCTGATAATTCCTTTGGAGGACAATGCCATTTTTGAAAACTTTATTTTTATTTTGAGATAATGCTATTAAAAAACCCCCTAATTTTTATTTTGAGATAATTGTAGCATCACATGCAACTGTAAGAAATACAGTAGTCCTTGCTTATCCTTGAGAGGACTCCAAGACACCCACTAGACACCTGAAACCGTGGATAACACCGAACCCTATGTGTACTATTTTTTTCCTATACCATCCTCTCTTGGTGTATGTGACTTTTTGTTGAGGCTTTTTTCTGCTGCACCAGTTGCTGTTTCCAAGTTGCTGATTCTTCAGCTCCAGGTCTGAGATGTATAAAAAACCCCAGGACTCACTACCATGTCATGCTGATACGGAAAATGGCGGGTGCCGGAACGTGGCCGCTTGTCACCTCCCCGTAGCTCCATATCTCCGCGGGCCAGCGCTGTGCATGGCCAGTTGGAGGGCATGCTGCTGGTGCTGGGCCCCCATGGCAGAGAGCCGCTGGGCTGTGCTGGAATGCCCTCAGGCATGCCTGCCGCTGCCTGTTTCCGGCCATGCTGCTTGTGTGATCCTGATTGGGTAATTTTTGAATCCCACTGTTGATTGGATGTGAAAGCTTGTTGTTGATTGGATGTTAAAGCTTGTAGTTGATTGGATGCTTTTTGAGCCCTACCAAGGGTATAAAAGTAGGAGGAGAACAAGTGGAAGGGGTGGAAGGGTCAGAAGACTCTAAGAGAGCTGTAACACTAGGTGTGCTGAACCTGCTTGGAAGAATAAAGGCTGTTCTCTGACTCTTTGTGTGCCGATCTGCCCCCCCCCCCCAAGAGCTGTAACACTAGAGCTGTACATTGCTGTAACAATGCCTCAGACCTCGAGATCCCTAACCTGTCTGCCTGCTTTAGAGTCTTCTTATGTTTGTTTTATATAAAATGTCCAGGGTTTTTAGTTGTACTTAATGGAAATTATAGAGAAAAGTACATCTACTCCATCTTCCTGGTAGTGGAAGTATATAAGTATTTATACTTTATGCCATTTAAAATTTATTATCATTATTTTTATTTCTGTGAAGTACATTGGCTCCTGAATTTGTGACTTAAGTTGTGGCTATTAAAGCTGAATAAGGACTCATTGTTCTTCCATTCTCTGAAGAAGAGCATTGGTGCTGTTTTGGCTACTTGAGAGCTGTTTCGCCTGATTGTAGATTATTCCCTGCCAAATTTAATAGGTTGTTTTTCTTCTTAAGAAGCCAGTGGTCAGATATTTATTGGTTTGGTCATTAACAATGAGTATAAGTAAGGCCAAATCCAACTTCAGCTAGTGCTTAATAAAATTGTATACTTTTGAGTAGAAATAGTTTAATTTATAAAATATCCTTCCTAGGATGGATGATACTAAAAGGTAAGTTTTGAATTTACCTTTCCTGACAGTATTTTCTGATTATATGCAGAAGTACTGGGAATGTTGCTGTGGTAAGGGGTGTTCTTTATTATAGTCTGTCAGATTCATTATTAGAGTAATATAGTGGGTAGCACGTGATGGAAGTCAGAGGATGTGTGTCTAGACTTGGCTCTACTACTGAATTGGCAGCTTTATTCTTAACTAACACATCCTTCATTCCTCCTCTGTAAAATGGGTATAATCATACCTATTTTGCTGGATTGTTAAGTGGGGATTACAGAAGATGTATCTGAAGCATTTAGCACAGTATTTGTTACACACTGGGTAACTGTCATTATCATGATTAATGCAGCGTATTAGAGCAGGAACCTTGAAGCAAATTTATAACAAAACAGAGGTAAAATAACTTGCCCCAGTTCTTATAATAAGGTCATAGATTTGAGACCAAGGAGTCTTTCACTATAAAGGTTGGGTTTTTTTACACCAAGTCTGTGGCCTTTTTTCATTGACTCCATTATAATTTGTCAGTCTTTGTTTTTAACATCTTATTCTTAACATCAATAGTGTAATAAGAAATGTTTGAATGATCCACATGTATATGTATATTTGCCTGGCTGCGTTGTCATTGCAGTCCATATTTTAATAGTTCGATTGCTTTCAAAAAGAAAATTTTAGTTTAAACAAAGAGACATAATATTAAAACTGCTATTCACTCCCCTCTTATCCTCCCCTCTACCTCAAGAACTCCTTTCACTTGTGTCTTTTCAATTTCTGTTAGTTTCCTAGGGCTGCCATAACAAAGTGTCACCAA
This sequence comes from Mirza zaza, assembly GCA_008750895.1. Taxonomy (NCBI): domain Eukaryota; kingdom Metazoa; phylum Chordata; class Mammalia; order Primates; family Cheirogaleidae; genus Mirza; species Mirza zaza. The sequence goes on along the minus strand of VSMD01058279.1, from coordinate 176,708 downwards.
TAGGATATCTTAAAACAACAGAAATTTACTGTCCCATAATTCTGGAGGTCAGAAGTCCAAACTCAAGGTGTGGGCAGTGTTGGTTCTTCCTGAGGGCTCTGAGAGGGAATTTGCTCCACATCTCTCTTGGCCTCAGGTGGCCCCAGGTGCTCCTTGGCTTGTAGATGCATCACTTTAATCCTCCATCTTCACACGGCATTCTCCCTGTGTGTCTGTCTGCTTGTAAGAACACCAGTCGTGTTGGATTAAGGTCCCACCTTGTCTTAGTCTGTTCAGGCTGCTATGACAAACTGCCACAGACTGGGTAGCTTATAAACGATAGAAATTTATTGCTTATGGTTTTGGAGACTGTGAAGTCCAAGATCAAGGTGCTGGCAGATTTGGTGTCTGGTGAGGATCTACTTTCCAGTTCATTGATGGTACCTTCTTGCTGAGTCTTTACATGGTGGGAGGGAAGACCAAACTCTCTAAGCCTCTTTTATAAAGGCACTAATGCCTTCATGAGGGCTCCACCCTCATAACCTAGTCACCTCCCGATAAATTGAAGATTAGGTTTCAACATATCAGTTTTGGGGGAACATAAACATTGAGACTGTAGCATACCCTAACGTAACTGATTATATCTATAATGACCCTGTAAGATCGAAATAAGATCACATTCTGAGCTACTGGGGGTTAGGACTTCAAAAATCTCTTTTTGGGGGAACACGATTCAACCCGTAGGACATCTAAAAACCGCAAGTAAGCAAATTAGTATTAGGCACATGGTCCCTCCCCTCCTGTGTTCCATTATCATGGTGGTAGGGAACAGAGAGCAAAAGGAGTGACCAGTGGGGCCGAGGTGGTCAGGAAGGGTCCTTCTGAGGAGGTGATGTTTAAGCTGAGAGCAGAAAGATAAGAAGGATCCTGTCTTGGAAAAAGCAAGAATGTTTCAATCAAGGAGACAGCCTGTGCAAAAGCAGGAAATAGGGTAATGTGTTTGGAGAACTGAATGAGGGCCAGTGTGGCTGTTGGGTGGTGACCTGGAGGAGGGGTCATCTGGGGCTAAATCATGCAGGGTCTTGTTGGCCAGATGAGAAATTTGCACTTTACTTTCAAGGCTGTGGGGAGCCTTTCAAGAATTTTAAGCAGGGAGAGAGATACTCGAGTGTATATTTTTAGATGATCACTCCTGCTGCTGCGAAGTATGGATTGAAGGGGCCAGACTAGTCGTGGGAAGACCAACTGGGAGGCTTTCCGTCGTTCCAAGAAGGAGACGGTGGTGACTTGGACTAGGGTGGCAGTAATGGAGACAGGGAGAAATGGAGAAATTCAAGATACGTTTCTGGGGGTAGAGTTGATAAGATTGCTGATCGATCAGCTAGGGAGTAAGGGAAAAGGAAGACTCCTTTGCCAGTGGCTTGTTTAGCATATGTTAAATGTTAGATGCGTGGTGATTTCTGAATAACATTAAGTAGCCAATTCACTGTATAAGCTTTGAACTCGGGGCTGGAAATGTACTTTAGGGAGTGGCCGGCCCAGATGACAGTGAAAGCCATGGTGGGAGAGAGGGGAGAGGTCGTCCAGGGGCAGCGCAGGGGGAGAAGAGGATGGATGAGTCCTGAATGTGGAGGAGCACTAACCTGAGGTCTCAGGGAGGAGCCTGGAAGAGATCTAGCAAAGTAGCAGTGCAGTCAGAACAGCTGGGGCATGTGATGTGCTAGAGGCAGAGGAGAGTGGGCCGCATATTCAGCCGTGTCCAGGGCTTCTGAGGAGTTGAGTAAGATCATCTTACACTGACAGCAAAATGTCGTGAAGATGAGGACAGAGACGTGTTCATTGCAATTGATTAAGTGCTGTTTTAACTGAGGAGTGGGTGCAAAGTCTAGCTTAGAATGGATGAAAGAGAGAGTGGGAGGGGAGGAATTGGATCGGTGTGTAGACCACTGTCTGTACTACTCTGGACAGTAAACACATCTACGCTCTGCTGTGGGAGGACACACTGTCACTGTCTTCCTGGGCTGTTGACTGTACAAATATCCTGGGGAAAGTCCAGTCAAGACAAAACTTAAGAGACTCATGGATAATTGTCTCCCAGTACGAGCCAATCCTTTCTACCTCGTATCCTAGTAATTTCCCCTTAGTAATTTCCCCTTGAGTATGCCATTCTGTCAGCTGCTCTGGGCAATCTGATGACCAGGGGCTGGCACTGAATTGGTGCAGTTAGTGTTCTGCAACATTTAATTAGGGCTGCTATGAACAGGACTCCAACAGCAGGATGAGGCCAACCTGCAGTGTTGACCTCGACCATGCCCAGGATCTTGATCACAGCCTGCCACACAATTCCAGAAACCATCAGGGTATGTCTTAAAAACCAGTTGGCTTTCTCCTTGTTTCTCTACTGACTTTCCCACTTGGTTTGAGGCATTGATCCGGGCATGGCAGCATGTATTAGTGATTGTGCAGATTCTACCTGGGCTCTTAAGGAGAAAGTCTGGGGCAATTCTTTCATCCATAGCAACCCTAGCCAGGGAGTTGGCTGCTGACCTGAATGCCCTGCAGGGCAAAGTGGTGTTACTGACCATTTTCACAAAAGTTGGGGACAGATTTCATACCACCTTTTTAATTGGATCATTGTCATTACAGGGAAATTGCCCATAGGATGCACATAAAATAATGGGTCAGTTAACCCTACAGGAAGCTTCCCTGAGTAACCAAGGGCAGTCTCTGGAGAGACTGTCACGGTCACCTGAGAGCTTGCTGGTGATGTTTTCCGAAACACCTACAGGGCTCTCATGACCACCCCTAAGATGTCAATAACAGTGTTTTCAGGTGGAGGGCACGTTAATGCTGATTTCCACAAAAAAAACACAGGCTTTGGGTGCACGTGGTGCCCTGGAAAGAAAGTGTTGTTGACGGTTTACAGCTGGGCCTTGCGTCACTTGGAGGACACAGGTTGTCAGGGCTTTTGGCCAGCTGGTAGGCCTGAGTTTTCATTTGAGCCCAAATCCTTTCATTTAGCCCTTGTTTTTGGAAGGACCACCTGAGGGCAGTTAGTCCCTTTTGTCTTGTTTGCTGTTAGCTGAGTGGCATTTGTCTGCCCCACTGAATGACTGAGGGATGGGGGGGAGGAGCTGGGATAAATGTTTCGGATAGACTTCTGCTTCCCTTAGATTTATTGATAACGGTGACCAAATGGTATTTGTGTTTTAAGCTGTTTGTTAGGGGTTGGCAGATTCAGGTGTCAGTTATCATAAATTTAAGGTCCCGGTTACAATGGAATCTTTTTCAGCCTTAAAAAAATTAGGAAATCCTGCCATTTTCAACAACATGGATGAACCTGCAGGACATTATAATAAGTAAAATAAGGCACAGAAAGACAAATACTGCATGTTCTCACTTACATGTGGAATCTAACATAGTGTAACTCATATAAGCAGATAGTACAAGGGTGGTCGTCAGATGTTAGGGGGAGGGGGAAGTGGGGAGATGTTAGTCAAAAGGTACAGACTTGTCAGTTATAAGATGAATAAGTTTTGGAGACCTAATGTACTGCATGGTGACTATGGTTAATAATGTATTATATACCCAAAATTTGCTAACAGAGCTTAAGCATTCTTACCACACAAGCAAAAGGTAACTGAGGTGATGGCTGTGAGGCGATGGATAGGGAATGTGGTAATACCCTCACAAGGTATACGTACATCACATTGGATATCTTGAGTGTATGTAATTTTTGTTAATTATACCTCAGTAAAGCTGAAAAAAATTTAAGGTGCTCACAACAGTTTGGGAGAGCTTCTCCAGGGTGTTTGACTTCTGAGGGCAGCTCCAGGGCAGTTCTGAAAAATAAAGGAGCTTTAATGAATGCTCTCTGCACCCCTACCTCTGGGGTATAACCTGTTTCCTCCCCAGATGCTGAGGTTACTTCTCTCCCTCCACCTCCACAAATCTGTGTGTCCCATTCCAGTAGCTATTAAATATAACTTCAGTTTTTGTTTTTGTTTTTTTTTCACTTACTATAGTTAACTCTTATTCCCTGAAGGGGATTTTTATAAAACTTACAGAGAGCCATTATGCCTCCCACTTTGGGCCACAGTGTACCCAAGCACACAGTCATTACCCTTGTGACCTAGGACCATGTGAATCCTACAAGAGACTCCAGGTGGCTGCCCAGACTTAAGTTCAAATCCCCTAAGCCCTCTTTTGGCCGGCTGCCACATGGAGGGTGTGCTACCCAGGCTGGCCTGGGGTTCTATAGGGGAAAGAAAGAAGCAGCATGCCCAGGAATGGTTAGGGTGGGATCCCAGAATTTCAGGTTGGTCTGCACCGCCCCCATCCCTTCTGTCCAGATCATTACCCAGGAAACTGCTGAGAGAGGATGATCCTTTTCCAGGGACAGCCACAATCAGCGAGCAAACTGCCTTCCTGTGGTTGTGTGGACTAGGAGGAGATGAAGGAGGTAGAGGGAGAAATCTTTGAGTCCATTTTTTCAGAGGCTCTTTCAGTGCTCAGCCATACCAGATGCCTGTGGATGGTAGAGAGGCACGGAAGGCCTGCTGAATACTTTGACTTTTAACTCATTGTTTAGTAGCATTTGTGTAAAAGGTGTGTCATTGTCAGACTCTGAATAGTCAGGGAACCAGACATAGCAAGATTCTTGTCGAGGGTCACAGCGGTGTGTCTGGAGTCTGAAATTGGACTAGAATATCAACAGCAATAACCTGGAAAAATGTGAATGGGGTGTGGAGTCCTGAGAGGAGGTCCAAAGATTGACTGTAGTCAATCTGCCAGGAGTGGGAGGAGGTAACAGTCCTTGTCATGTGGCCTCCCTCACTGCAAGAGGAACGGGCCAGCTTCCGGCAGGAGTCCTGAGTCTGGCATGCAGTGGTAGCCTCTGCATCAGAAGCACAGTCCTTTACTTTGTGCCCGTGGAGGGTGGTGGACGTATTATTGTGCAGGATGATGACGGATACAGGCACCAGTGGTGGCAGCCTGGGCAGTGTAGGCTCAGTCAGCAGCTTGACTCCAGTCATTGCGTCACGGAACAGCCCTTTCTGCAGGCATCTGTGTGAGTCACCCATGTGGTTCAGTCCGTATCCCTAAAGAGAGGCGTCTTTAATCTGCTAGTCTGTAGTTCTCCAAGAGGCAGACCAAAGTAGCTAGGCTTTTGGCAATAGCCCAGGAGTTAGTAAAAATATAACAAAATTTCACCCAGGGGATATCAGCCAGAGCTATGGGGATGGCCTTGAGTCCTGCCCACTAAGCCGGTGGCCATGTGAACTTTCGCGTCTTTGTATCTGCAGTTGAGCTGAACAGCCACAGCATCCCAGTGGGTACCACTGGGTTCCAGCTTAGCCAGATGACCCATGAACGAGGCCCAGGCATTTAGGGGACCCCGGTGAATCAAGGGTCGTAATGAGGCAGCAGTTGTACTTCGGGTGGTGTAGTGGGGAATAAAGTTTCCCCCAAAGGGAAAACTACCACTTCTCCACATTAAGCCTATAGACTGCTGGGGTCTGGCCAGCGGTGTTCTTGAATGTACCACTTCTGTTTGACTAGGGAACTTGTTTGGCCCTTCCCACCTTGGTAGTCATCGTGTTGGAGTTGACTGAAGAGTCACAAGGCTCTATCATTCAGAGTCCAGTTTTGACAAGAGCTTGATAGCAAGCTAATAGCTGCTTGTCAAAAGGGGTGTACCTGGTGGCTGTGTCAGGGGTGAGGAGTCGGAAACCTTAAAGGGCACCTCCAGGCACAGGCTGCCTCCTTTTGCAAGAGGCTTCAGTTGGCAAAACCATCAGCCACAGAGACTGGTGCCTCAAAGATAGAGAATGTGTCATAGCTTGCCAGAGAGCTTGCCATGCAGTGAAGGGTTAGGCACCATTCAGGATTCTGGTTTGTGTGTTAGCCACTACACAGGACCTAGTAGAATGTCTGTGTGGACCATCTCAGTGAGGGTTCAACTGGAGAAGCAAAACCAGTAGGAGAAAAGAAATAATACACACAGAGAGCACACAAGGAATTGGCTTACTCAGTTGTGGTTCTTGCTAAGCAAGGCTGAAGTCCAGGCTGGCAGCTGATGAAGACCAGGCTGGACCCCGCATGCGTGAGCCAAAGCTTGTTGTCCCAAGTAGTGGTCAGGAGGGAGGACCCAGGGAGAGGGAGAGCAGTTGCAGCCCCAGGTGCTGTTTGGTTGTCTCTGGGCTCAGGGAAAGCTTATGTCCTCCTAAGGGGTTTCTAACTGATTGAGTCAGTCCCACCCAGGATAATCTCCCTTTTAATTAACTTACTGACTTGAAACTTAACACCTGCAAAATCCCTACCTAGCAGCACTTTGATGTGATTGAATAATTGGGGGAAGGTGTGTGTATGGTACAAAATAGCCACTGCCCCATCCAGCCTCTAACTCTCTGGAGCAAATGTTCCTGTGGCCCACCTGAATCAGAAACATACTAGAAAGCACATTGTAAGGACTTTAGTTCATGTTGGCCACACTGATACATCACAAAGCCATCCCAGGCGCATACTGTTTTCAATACCCAAAGAGTCCAACAAGGTGCTAGGCTTCCTTTTTTGTGGTGACAGGATGAAGAGCCATTTTTCCCTGATGGCCAAAGGGATTAGTCATTGTAAATGCACCCACATAGTCCCAAGAAACTTGGTGAGTAGTCCCTGAATTCTGCTGACAGAGATGTGATCACAGCCTGGTGAATACCATTGAGACTGAGGCTTCTGACTTGCCAATGGACAGGACATCATTTTATGTAATGAAAGTTTGAGACGTCAGAGGGTAGGGGCAGTTGCTTTATATCCTGACCACCCACTGGTGACAAATGGTGGGGAGATTATCCTGCTGACATTTCTCCATCTGCAGCTCTTTCTGATTGGGAGAACCCCTTCTGGCTTTATGGAAAGGGAAGGAGAAGTCTCTATGACACACCACTTTCTACTGTACATTCAGATATAGAAACAATAGCACATTGAATTGGCACAAAGGACCCTACCTACTGTGAATCCTGTCCAAACCTCTTTAGTTGAATCTGAGTACCCCCTGCCTAAGGGCCAGGTAGGATGATGACTTGGGTACCTGTATTCACAGAGTCATGAAAGTGTGAGTCGTCTTTCTGAAGTTCTCCAACTTGGATGGGTGCATAAGGTTTTCAGTTCCTCTTAGGGACAGGGATACCCTGGATCACTCCTATCATCTTTCTCTTTAAAGCAGATGTCAGGGTGGAGGGCAAGGGGAGGGATTGGGGGCATTGGGAGAAACTGGCTGTGTGCCAGTAAGCGAGGTACATTTATTTCCAGTTTCAAGTGGCGTGGTGGTTACTTATGGCTCAGCCTAGTGAACTGTTTGGTCACCTAAAGATCTATGTATGCTCATTGCTGACATCATCTGTTTTAGCTTTGGGACGCCTACATTCAATAGCTATAGCCACATTGCCTCTCGTCTGGTGCCATGGTGCCTGCCACCTCAATGTCATGATAACATCCCTTCCTCCTGGCCCCCAGAGGAGAGTGGGCAACAACCACAGCACCGCTGGGCAGCTTGTTTCAGTCCTGTCTTGTGCTGCTCACCTTCTAGACATTAATGTTACTGCCCCACACCCACCACTTGGACAAGAATGTTTGCTACTGGATCCCACGGAATCTTCTCATATCACCTAAGCCCACAGACCCTTGTCTTTTCTGTTTCAGAAAGCTATGCCTCTGCCAGCATTCTCATCCTTGTCACCAACAACTGTTGAGAACTGTGATGGGTATGAGATTTTATCCTATGTGCAAGCCGACAAATGTGCCTGGCATTTTACTGGATGCTGGCAGAAGACACGAGACTTCTGGGTCAGAGACCAAGACCATATCACTCACAGCACAGCCAACAGCATCAGCTGGTTAAAAGGAAAACTTTAGATAAATCTAACAGTGTTTATTTATTTATTTTTTTTTTTGAGACAGAGTCTCGCTTTGTTGCCCAGGCTAGAGTGAGTGCCGTGGCGTCAGCCTAGCTCACAGCAACCTCAAACTCCTGAGCTCGAGCAATCCTGCTGCCTCAGCCTCCCGAGTAGCCGGGACTACAGGCATGCGCCACCATGCCCGGCTAATTTTTTTTTTTTTTATATATATTAGTTGGCCAATTAATTTCTTTCTATTTTTTTTTATAGTAGAGATGGGGTCTCGCTCAGGCTGGGTTTGAACTCCTGACCTTGAGCAATCCGTCCGCCTCGGCCTCCCAGAGTGCTAGGATTACAGGCGTGAGCCACCGCGCCCGGCCCCTAACAGTGTTTATTTAAACAAAGAGTAATTCATGAATTGGGTAGCACTCAGAAACAGAGGATGTTTAGAGAGCTGTACACTAGCAGTGTGAGCAGCAAGCCACACTGCCAAACAGAAGCAAAGTAGAGAATGACCTGATTGGCTGCAGGTGGGTATTTGCCTTATTTGGGTGTGGCGTGAGGAGGCATTTGCTTTATTTGCATATCGTCTGATGGGAGGTCCTAGTTGTATAACCAATTGGATGGTTGGTTGGTTGTGATTTGTGAGGCGTATTTATTTTTTTTGAGTCAATTACAAGAAATGTTTCCAAGCCATATTCAAGTTTGCTTACATAAGACCTCTGGCTGCAGAGACAACCTCAGGCTAATGGCCTCCTCCTGATTTGTGTCAACAAACTTCATGTTTGTGTCAGTTTCTCTTGCCTTGTAAGTCCCATGGGAACGATGCGGAGTGGCCTTGATGGCTGCAGTGCACACAGTGGGTTTGTGTCATAGGTGTAGAACCCTGAGTTTAGGTAATCCAAACCTTGATCCTGGCAAAAGACACGTGACCCTGAGTCAGAGACAAAGGACTGTGTTATACCCCAGCCAATGGCAGCTTCGTGTTTGTGTCCATTCCTCCCACCCTATAAGTCCCACAGGGGCTGTTTGCAGTGGCTCAGGTGGCTGTTGCATACACAGTGGGATTGTGTTGTGGCTGTAGAACCCCAAGTGTAGGTAATTCCAATTCTTCATAAGGGGCTATGAGCAGAACTTGCCTAACCTTACCCTGGAGGGATATGTTATTGTTTACTGGACAGTCTGGTCTGTCTATCTTTCTAGACTGTTCACTCTACACACATTCTTGAAAAGATAGTTCAGAACAAAAGCAGCCAGTGCTTACAGACATGTAGAAGTGTGAGAGACCCATGGAAAAATGTCTCTAAACACACAGTGTAAGGATTAACATTCTCACTGGTGATTATGACTCTTTTTTTTTTTTTTTGAGACAGAGTCTCACTTTGTTGCCCAGGCTAGAGTGAGTGCCATGGCATCAGCCTAGCTCACAGCAACCTCAAACTCCTGGGCTCAAGTGATCCTACTGCCTCAGCCTCTGGAGTAGCTGGGACTACAGGCATGTGCCACCATGCCCGGCTAATTTTTTTTTTCTATATATATCAGTTGGCCAATTAATTTCTTTCTATTTATGGTAGAGACGGGGGTCTCACTCTTGCTCAGGCTGGTTTTGAACTCCTGACCTCGAGCAATCCACCCGCCTCGGCCTCCCAGAGTGCTAGGATTACAGGTGTGAGCCACCTCGCCCGGCCTCACTGGTGATTATGAATCAAGAAAAATAGAACCACCTTAGTGCCGGAGTGCTCTTCCTACACTGGAAGCTTCTAATAGGTAGCTCATTTTGGATTCCATTCTTTCATAAAAAGTTCAAGAGCTCATGCTTCCCTCCTCACAGTGCTGGAGCCTGGGCCAAAAAAGCAGCCCTGCATAGGGACCAGGGAATTCTGGTCTCGGAGGACAGGGTCATGGGCTGCTCCGATGCAGTGGTTACTGGCCTGTGAACTGGGAGCTCCATTCGAGGCAGTTCCTACATGAATTCTGTGTTTGCTTTGATTATTTGTTTCTTTTATCATAAGAGTTTTGTTTTGCTTTGCATATGGGTTTTTCCTCATCGTCCCAAACCAGGTAAGATACTAGCCAGAACAGGTATTACAGGCAGAGAGGTTTAAAGATCTTCCTAAGCCCTAGGCACTCTTACTTTTCAAAGTCCCACCTGGATCATAGAAAATGTATTAGAATATACCAATACCCCACATTAAATATAATATATATAATTATGAATACAATTGAGTTGCTATTGAAATTTATGTTTTATAGATATTAAACATTTTGACTTTTTAAAAATTCATATTCTGAAGCAATAAGATTTTTTTGCAGGTCTCAAACATTTTCTTGGGCTGTGTGTCAGTGTGCAGGATTGCTGTGTCAGTGTGTCCTTAGGAAATGGGAGAATGGAGGTTGTCCTCAGCCCTTTCACTGCTCATCAGTTCTACAAACATTTCTGGGGCCACTGATGTGCCTCATGCTACGAGAGTTGCTGGGACTGCAGAAATAAACCATGCAGTGTTCTTCCTTCAAGGAGCGTGCAGGCCAGGCCCCTTAAACAGATATCAGTAGGAAATGATGAGGTGTGGTGGCAGACAGAGGGGCCTGCAGCTCAGCCTGGGGGAGGAGAGGAGCTGACCCCAAAGGTGTCCTGCAGAAGATGGTCGCTGGGCTGAGTCTCAAAGGATGCCTGCATGGGAAGGCGAAGAGGGTGAGGTGCGGAGTGGGTTTGGAGAGAAGCTGGAGGTGGAAAGGAGTGGCAGATGCTTGGCAGCAGCGTAGTAGGCATGGGAGCTGTGAGCTGTCATTGCTGTCATTGCGGCTGGAGGGACATGTGAAAGGCAGATTGTGGTGGTGACATACACTGTCAGAGAGGCAGGGAGGGGCTGTGTGTGGAAGGCCGTTTGTGCTATCCTGGACAAGTTCAGACTCTTCTGGGCATGTGACCTGCTTCTGCTGCCTCTGACTGCTGTTTGGATTTATTTCGTATCTCTCAGTACTATCAGGAGTATAACAAAGTTTCTAACTCTCCCTGTCCTTTCCCATATTCTGTAAGTTCTCTATTGTTTGCTTTGTTCAGTCATCTCTTCTTTCTTAAGAAAAATGGAAATAGCTGAATTTTTAAAATAACTTTTTGTTGATGCATAATATATACATCAGAAAAGTGCAAATATAAGTATACCACGAAATAGCTTAATTTAAAACATATGATCATTACTAAAACATCAGGAAATGTTAACAAGTATATAAATCAAGTAACAGTCTCTTGGATTTCTACCACTCAGAGATAGCCACTGTCAACATTTTGGTAAACACATATTGAAACTTTCGTTACAGGTTACCCGCTCACATCCAGAAAGGCTGTATGATTTTTTGTTCTTGCCAATTATATAGACAAATATTTATTTCTCCATCTCCTTGCCAACACCAGTCTGCCCAGCTTTTTATTTTTCTTATTTTTGCCAATCTGATGGCAAAATTGATATCTCTTGCTATTTCTATTCCAGTTCTTTAGTGAAAAGTAAAGTTGATCTTTTCACATAGTTCTACCACTCTGGGAGGCTAAGGTGGGCGCATTGCTCGAGGTCAGGAGTTCGAAACCAGCCTGAGCAAGAGCGAGACCCTGTCTCTACTATAAATAGAAAGAAATTAATTGGCCAACTAGTATATATAGAAAAAATTAGCCGGGCATGGCCAGCATGCCAGTAGTCCCAGCTACTCAGGAGGCTGAGGCAGTAGGATTGCTTGAGCCCAGGAGTTTGAGGTTGCTGTGACCTAGGCTGATGCCATGGCACTCACTCTAGCCTGGGCAACAAAGTGAGACTCTGTCTCAAAAATATAAATAAGTAAATAAATAAAGAAAAGAAAAGAAATTTAGCCAATTGCCTGCTAAGTACCTTTACCCACATCTCTATTGGGATATTGGTCTTTTCTGACGTTTTTATGTTATTATATTTATTAACATTTTTCTTGATGGTTGCTCTTTTCTATTTGCTTAAAAGCCTTTCTTACCTTAAAAATTACAAAAATATGTACCTATTTTTCTGCTGTCTCTCTGATTTTATAGTTAAATTTAAGTATTTGTTCCATGGATAGGTTATTTTTATAAAAGAAGATAAGAATCCAACAGTACTTCTCTGCAACTGACAAGTTTTCTCAATGCTATTTACTAAATAAGCTATTTTTCCCTATTAATTTAAAATGCCACTTTTATCTTATGCTAAATTTTCTGTAATCTTATTTCAGAGTTTTCTGTTATGTTCCACTGATTTGTCCATTTTTTCCTGCACCAGTATCACAGTTTACATTACTATAACTTGATTTTTGCGTGAAAATGCTTGTTATTGGATTTTATAAAATTATGAAAATCATAGGAACTTATTCACATATGATTGTTGCTTTATAAGATGTTTTAATAATTAGTGCCAATGGTCTCTTTTTCCTTCTTTTGTAACTTTACTGACAAAGCTCACAAATTCCTTCAGATGGATTTTAGAAATGTTTGTGCCAAGTTTCCCAAACAGCCTTTCTGTGTTTTGCTTGGGATTGTACTCAATCTATAGATCAACTTAGGTAGTGAGGACTAAACTCTGATCTTTTTCTTTTGCTAAAAACTCCTTCCTAAGGAGGCCAGTTGGGTCAGGCTGACAAACACTAAATTCCCACTAAGCGGCTTTTGTTAGCCAAATAAAGCGGTGGTTTGCTTCCCAACCTGATTCTGATATGGCATTAACATCACCTAAAAGATAAGAAGCCTCTATCATAACTCAAGCATCCTAGCAGATGCCTATTCATAAATTTAAAGCATCTTAAAGCATCCTAGCAGGCGCCTATGGTAAATTTAAAATGTCCTCTTGTCTGGACCTCCCAGAGTGCTCACACCCTCATCTTAAAATAAGCATATCCTTTCTGGTCTTCTAGATAAAGTCTAACTCAGCCAATTGCCAGCCAAGAAATCTTTAAACCCACCTATAACCTGTAAGCCCCTGCTTGGAGATGTCCCACCTTTTTGGGCAAACCAATGTATGCCTCTCATGTATTGATTTGTGACTTTGCCTGTAACCCCTGTCTCTCTGAAAATGTATAAAACCAAACTGTAACCCAGCCACGGTGAGTCCACTTGCCCAAGGCCTCTTGGCAGTGGCTCCAGGTCATGGTCCTCAAATTTGGCTCAGAATAAATCTCTTTAAAATTATTTTACCGAGTTTGGCTTTTTTCCGTTGACAGTAGAATTGATTTCTTTTCAACTTTGAACCTTTGTAGTTAAGAATATGGTCTGTCATTTCATTTATTTAAATCTTTTATGTCCTTGAATATTTTTTAAAATTAATTTATCCTTAACTTTATTGTTGTTGGTTTCTCTGTCCTTTCATTTGAGGAATGCCTTTTAAACTTGATCAGGTTCTTTTTTTTTTTTTTTTTTTTTAAGTAGGTCAAACCTTTTGGGAAAAATGCCAGATTTTAAAATCCGTAACATTACTTCCTAAACTGCCTCATAAGTATATCACTCTCCCTAAGCTAACAAGCTGTGTGACCCACCTTCCTTAAGGCAAATTAGATAATGGTCCTTCTGGTAGTAGCTATTGTTCTGTTACTGAGTATAAATTACAACAAATTTCCGAGAAAGATGACAATACATTGTTGACTAAAATTGGATGCGAACACAAATTTGGAGTTTTAATCGAAAACTCCAACTATTTACGTACAACATTTGAGCACTTAACTTCACTTAACTTTTGATTAAGTGAAGAAAACCAAACCTACAATTATAAAACAGTTTCATAAGGCATACAGGTGCCAGCCTGCCCAGCCTTCGTTTCATCACGCTTGGGAATTTATCTTTACCTGCTACTTATATGAACTGTTTTATACCCAAACCTATTCTAGCCTAAGTAAAGCAATAATGATAAAAGTAGCTGCTATTTATTGAGATGCCCTATGTGCTAGAAACTGTCTTAATTGTTTATCATATGTTAATTTCTTAATTCAAAGAGCAACTTTTTTTTTTTTTTTCATTTGTTTCTATGGAGCATTTCACCCTCTCCATATTTTATTTATTTTATTTTATTTTATTTTATTTTTTTTAGATAGGTTTTTGCTCTGATAGTCTGGACAAAGAGCAACTTTTTAAGGAATTCTCCTTACTTTACATATGAGACAGTTGCAGCTAAGAGGCAGAGTTGATATTTAAGTTAAATCTGTCCAGCTCTAAGCTCTTTGGGCTGCATTGCAGGGCTTCCTGGTGTGTGTGGGTATAGGTGTATGAATGTGGGTGTATTTTGGAAGGGATTTTTTTGTTGCTCTTTGGAGGGGGGTAAGTGAGAGGAGGGAGAAGTAGTCATTGCTTTAGCAAACCTGTTAACACTGCTCTAAAATATGAGAAGGTTTTTATGATACCTTTCTTAAGAGCTATTTATCTGTATTAAGTACTTTAGTATGCTTTACATTTTAATTCTATAGATTTTGCTGAACTGCTATTATTTCGTAGATTCTAGAATTTTCTGGGGAGCATTGTAAACTAGATTTACTAAGAAATAGTATAGATACTAATATTGGAATTATCAAAAGATTTGTTAAGCTCGTTAACCACTAAACAAGATTGTAAGTTTGAATCCTTATTTTAGGGGGAAAATCTATTTGCAGGTCCTTTCGAACCACTCATTTAATTATAAACAGTATGCTGATTATAATTACAAATTATTTTTATGCATTAAAACAAATGGAATTTGTGGTTTTTATATGTAATGTGCTGTAGATTCTCTCATACTTAAAGTAAAATAGTTGTATAAGCAATCTAACATTCAGAGAGACTTTCCAGGCCAAATTAATGTGGCTTGTTTACATAATGAAATATTACATAATCTCAGATATCTAAGATATCTAAGAGGCATAAAGACTAATATAATACACCTATGCCTAATATCTGCTTAAGACATTAAAATGTTACTAACATAATTGAAGGCGTAGTGTATCCCTCCCCAACTGCATAATTCTTCTTCTGCCTCAGATACAACAAATAATTGTTTCCTTTTAAACATAATCAAAACTGTTTATAAGCTTTATATAATTAGTAGTACTGTATACTCTGATTCTTTTGCAACATTTTTTATACAGTATTTTTGAGATTTACCCATGTTGCTGTATGTGGTTCTAGTCTATTCATTTCTATTGTTTGTAATATTCTGCTGATCAGTAGCCATCATTTACATTGTCCTGGGGATGGGCTGTTAGTTGCTTCCTGTTTTTGCAGTTATCAAACTATGCTGCTATTAATGTTTTTTACAGTTCTCCTTGTGTGTATGTGATTTGCTAGGGCATCTACCTGTGAATGAAATTGTTAGATTGAAAGGTATTTATATTGTTGGATCAAAAGGTATTTGTTATGTTCAGTTTTACTAAATATTGCCTACTTATCTCCAAAGGTAGTACCCCTTTGGGTGGCCACCTTCGCTGATTAGGTTCTCATTGTGTTCTACACACTTGCCAACACTAGATATTGTCAGACTTTTAGAATTTTCAGTTCTATGAGTGATATATCTCATTGTTATTTTGAATTTCTGTGATTACTAGTGAGAGTGTACATCTTTTCTTACATTTATTATTATTGTAGGTATTTTCCCCAGGTACTTACTCCTATTGTATATTATGGTTGAAAGCTATGTGCAAAGTTGAAAGTAGCATGAAGTAGCTACTACTAGATAGAAGTACTACTAGATACACCCTACTTGCATCTTTAAAACAAATGGGTTGTTTTTTGGTACTTTGGAAAGTAAATATGAAAGAGTTAGAGTTACATCTTTCAATACAAATAAATGAAAAATGATACTGAGAAAGTTATTGAAGCTACAATATACCATTCATGTAACTGTGTACTTGTGGGCACCTTACTTCACTTATTTGTGTTTCACTTTTTCTGTAAACTAGGAAAATCATACCAACCTCTCAAGGTGATTGGGCAGGAGGGGATAGTCAATGAAAATAATGTATGTAAAGTGCTTAGAATAGTGTCTGGCATGTAAGCACTGTTGGCATATAATAGATAGTGTTGTTACCGTTTTACACAATAATCTATTTTCTGTAGGCTCAAATGATAGGAAATAAGAGTGTAAAATCATGTGTTGGAATGATGTGTGCAAGTCACTGCTCTGCCTTCCCAGGGCAGGAAATGCTAATGGAATTGGGGAGGTTACATGGGGCCTTTAGTTGTGTTTTATTTCTAAGAATTGATGAAGATGCATCAGAATGTTAATTTTTTTTCTTGTTTTCTGAGACAGGGTCTCACTCTGTTGTCCAGGATAGAGTGCAGTGGTGTCATCATAGCTCACTGCAACCTCACAGACCTGGGCTTGGCTGATTCTCCTGCCTCAGTCTCCCAAGTAGCTGGGACTATAGGCATGCACCACCGCACCCAGCTAATTTTTCTCTTTTTTGTAGAGACAGGCTCCTGCTCTTCCTCAGGCTGGTCTCCAACTCCTGACCTCAAGCAATCCTCCAGCCTCGGCCTCCCCAAGTGCTAGAATTACAGGTGTGAGCCACTGTGCCTGGCCAGAATGTTAAGATTTAACAGGGTAGTGTGGTGGGTTTTTTAAAACTGTTTGCTTAAAACAATTCAAAGTAAAAAATGTTTTTTAAACATAGAAAAAAATCTGGTAATTTTGCAGACTTTTTTTTTTTGGAGGAAATAATATGGGATGATTTTCTGATACTATTTTAGAAAGCCTGGACTTTGGAATTAAATCGATGCTTGCATGCTGGCCCCTTTATTTACCAGGTTTATGACCTTGAGCAATTGATGCAGTGTCTCTCTGAGTAAATCTCATCTTTAAAATGAGGGCATAATACCTCATGGTTTGATGAGAGAATTAAATGGGATAACATTAGCACCTGGCATGTGAGATTAGTACTTAGTTTGAGGATAAAACATACATACTCAACTCAAGTAATGTGAAAGATGGGTAGCACCATGGCATGTAATTAAATCAGCCCTGAAATCTGTCAGCGTTTGTGAGATTGAAGTGCTGCCTGTTGACAGTTGACCTGCCGTGTACCTGTGTTTGGCTGTCCTGCTTCTCCCTGTGCAGACAGGTGCACGCACCCCACTATGTTACTTCTGTTCATCTTCTGCGCCCCGACAGTTTTCTGACAATCAGAATGTCTGTGACTGTGACAAAGCTGTCCAGGATCACAGTGGATCGGTGTGCCTAGCCTTGAGACCCTCCTGGGTGCCCTCGAACCTGGCTTCTGCTTGGGCCTGTCAGAACCGTACAGCACATACTACCCAAATTCTTAGAAAAGGGCAACCCTCTAGACTTGAATAGTCTCTCCTCAAGACTACAAGGGGAGACTTTGTAGCAAGGCTACAAAGGATCTAAAACCACTTCCTCTCAGTGCATCCGTTCTCTTTTGAGCCTGCCCATGCTCCCCCCTGAGAGTGTACTTTTGCTTTCCGTAAAAGCCTTCTATGCTTGGCTTATGTGATGTGTCTTGAAATTCTTTTCTTGACATACACCAAGAACTTGGAAAAACCTCCACTTGGAGGCCGGTAACAAGCAGGTGTTTGGTACCTGGAGGTGTAGCTATCTAGGTTTGGGAGATAAGTAAGATTAAGTAGCGTAGAGCAACAGGGGCTAGATGATGGAATGCCTTGTAGGCCATGATTAAGGGAGCTGGGATTTTTATCTATAAGAGTGAATGATGAAGAATTACTGAGACATTTTCAGAAGGGAAATGAGTTTAATGGTTTTGAAATGTAACAGGAAGATGAGACTCAAGGCAAGGAGATCTGTTTGGGGGCTATTTAATAATTCAGGTAGAGTCAATGGTGTGGCAGTAGGCATGGGAATGAAGAGGAAGGAAGTCTAGAAATGCAAAAAAGAAAAAAAAAGTACAGCACAGAGGAGGTGGGCTGGTTGCCGGGGAGCCGATCGTGGGAATGCAGGCCAGGTGCTGTAGATAACCGTGAGTTGGTTTCATTTAGACTGTTCTCCTGTCTCTTGCCACAGGAATTTCTTCACATGGCTCCTGAAGAAGTGACCATCACAGTTCGCCTTATTCGTTCCTTTGAACATCGCAATTTCAAACCTGTAGTGTATCATGGAGTTAACTTGGACCAAACTGTAAAGGAATTTATAGCATTTTTAAAGCAAGGTATGAGATGTGATAGCCATTTTGTTTTATTAGTATTTTGAAAAAATAGTTGACTATAACATTAATAATAACCTTTTAAAAATACCACAGTACTTTGAAAAATTAATCTATGTTCTGAGCCAGGTGCTAGGCTAGCTCCTGTTCTGGGCCTTGGCATCTGCAGATGTGCCTCCCCCACGGTTTCTTGTTTAGTAGTATGTGCCCTCATCAGGGATTGCTGCCATCATGTTTGGCTGCTGCTGCTGCTTTTTTAATTAAAAAATTAATATCCACGTTTGTTTGTGTTGGGCTTATGTATTTGGAGACTGATTGACAGGGCAGGGTGCTGTAGCTAATGGCATTACCCAGCTGAGCATGCGGGGGTTGTGTGGGGTCGGGTAGCAGGAAGGAAGCAGAAGCCTGTGCAGCCAGGAAGTCATGAGAGCTGGCTGGTCACTGTGGTCACAGGACAGTGACCAGATCAACGGTGCTCACTTATCATTTCCAACTAAAAGTAGGCATAAAGTCAGTCTTCATTCTGTTATGTCCTGTTATGATGGGTTTCTCACGTCTGTTTTTAATTATTGAAGTGTTCCAATCATTAAAATTTGATCGAACATCTAAAATAAGCTTTTATTATGTTAATTGAAGTGTAATTTATATATAGTACAAGGTACA
This sequence comes from Mirza zaza, assembly GCA_008750895.1. Taxonomy (NCBI): domain Eukaryota; kingdom Metazoa; phylum Chordata; class Mammalia; order Primates; family Cheirogaleidae; genus Mirza; species Mirza zaza. Next base: position 158,052 of record VSMD01058279.1, on the reverse strand, counting down.
GATCTCAGTGTACATGGGTTTTGACAAATGTTTCACTTTATATCCAGGTTAATTTATTTACTTTGACGTAATTTCAGACTCACAGAAAAGTTGCAGGAACAGGACAAGAATTCCTGAATGCTCATCACACAGATTCCTCAAATGTTAACACTTTATTCCTATCTCTCTCCCTCATTTTCCTCACTCCCCCTGGATTATGTAGCATCTTCAACAAGAACAGCACACTTTTAGAGAAGTGACAAGACAAAGGAAAAGGACTTTGAATCTCTAACAGTGGCAACTTGTAGGATAGCAAGTAAATGGCAGACCGAGGCTAGTTAGTGGAGCTAATTAAAGTGGATTCCTCTGGTGCCATCTCCAGATGGTAGGGTCTAAAGTCTTTAGTGGTTAACCTTTGCTCTCCCTGGTGAAGAGGGAAGCAGGACACCTTTTGTTTTTGTGAATCTGTGTCTGGCTTTTAGGGAAATAGAGGGAGTGCAGAGACCTTTCCTGTATCTGCTGTTTCTTTCTTTCTTTCTTTTCTTTTTCAAGACAGAGCGTCACTCTGTTGCCTGGGCTAGAGTGCCATGGCATCAGCCTCGCTCACAGCAACCTCAAACTCTTGGGTTCAAGCAATCCTTCTGCCTCAGCCTCCCTAGTAGCTGGGACTACAGGCATGTGCCACCATGCCTGGCTAATTTATATATATATGTTATATATATATGTATATATTATATATATGTTATATATATATGTATATATTATATATATATGTATATATGTATATATATGCATATATATATTTTAGTTGTCCAGCTAATTTCTTTCTATTTTTTTAGTAGAGATGGTGTCTTGCTCTTGCTCAGGCTGGTGTCAAACTCCTGAGTACAAACGATCCTCCCGCCTCAGCCTCCGAGAGTGCTAGGATTACAGGCATGAGCCACCACGCCTGGCCTATCTGCTGTTTCTTAATTGCCTTTAGCTTAAAATAATGTTTATGCCAAAGAGGCATATTTTGGAGCATCTATCTTTGGGGTGGCATGTCCTGGCATCTCACAATGTCAATTGCAGAGTGTTCTGCTTTTGAAAGGTCACCATCCAAAACATATTCAGGGTTTGAAGTAGAAAAAACCCTACACTTTAATTTTTATGTGTATTATGGGTTACAGTGTTTCTTAGTGATGAAACAGCAAGTGCCATGATGTTCTTGGTACTGTGCAGAATAGGTTCTTCTTGAAGTCCTTGAGAATGAGATGTAATTTTCAGGCTGCTACAATGGCAGGGGAAGATGTCTTCTCTCCAGGGTCACTGTGTTCTTTTCTTCCAAGGTACGAAAGCCTTCCCCAGGGGAGCAGTGTTACTGATCACAGTGACATGCCCACACCTGCTTACTCACACCTTTCACCCACATCAGTAGTAACATAGCCACTGCTTTTTTAAATTGTGCGTGTAGCGAAATGTGTTCCACTGATTAAAAGGTGAACTTTTGGGATACAGACTTTTTTGAGTTGTGCCCAAGCCTATCTTTGCCATCTGATATGGGGTACTGTAGAACTCTGAAAGGTCGGTGGCCACATATTTGCCTTTTATGAATTGTTTACGTGACAAAGACCACATAGTTTGATAGTGAGGGAGTTTTGTGATACATGATAATAATGATAGCTAACATTACTGTGCTAAATTGCGTTAGCTAAGAGTTTTACCTGGATAATCTCATTTCATCCTCACAGCGTCCCTCTAAAGTGGGAACTGTTACTATCTGCATTTTAAATGTGGGTAAACTAAGGAACAGAGAAGTTAAGAAGCTTTCCTGAGGCCACGCGGTTAATAAAAAGCAAAGCTTCAAATCACCCTAGGCAGTTTAAGTATAAAACATGTACTCTTAAGCACTACACTAAATTGCCTCTTTATTCTTCTCTGCTGCCTCACTTGCTTGAGGAGGATCTCTGAAATAAATGGATTCTCTCAGTGCCAAGAGTCTTTGAATTTAGTTCATCTTGCTCTAGCATTTTGAATGCTGAGGGTTGGATGGATGGTTTCACATCATGCTAGTGAATTTTGCACAGAAACGGTCATTGTGAAGAATAATCTCTTGGGGTTATTTTAGATGCCTTATTGCCTTTCTAAATGTTCTTTTCTTATCATACTCACTATTTTTTTTTCCTATCCATGGCTTAACTGAGTCACCTGCCATAATTGTCTGTATCTCCCCTTAGCCAAGAAGCTTTGGTTAAATTTGATTCGTTCTCTACTGAGAATGTTGTCCTAGAGCATTGTACCATCAAAACCTAAAGTCGTATATACATATAATAAACATGAATGTGTGTATTTATATATATATATATATATATATAATGAACCTGTTGTTGACATATGGGGGATGAATATTAAATATTCTGATCACAGAGGCACTGTAATATATTACCTTCTTTTTTTTTTTTTTTTTTTTGAGACAGAGTCTCGCTTTGTTGCCCAGGCTAGAGTGAGTGCCGTGGCGTCAGCAACCTCAAACTCCTGGGCTCAAGCAATCCTCCTGCCTCAGCCTCCCAAGTAGCTGGGACTACAGGCATGCGCCACCATGCCTGGCTAATTTTTTCCATATATATTAGTTGTCCAATTAATTTCTTTCTATTTATAGTAGAGACGGGGTCTCATTCTTGCTCAGGCTGGTTTCGAACTCCTGACCTTTGTAAGATACTGGGCTATAAGGAACAGACATCTTCCAGCTGCTGTTTACTGCTTAATTGCCTACCGCAAGGCATCATGAGTATATTATGGGATGCAGAGGAGAAAGACAAAGAGAGCGGAAACCTGAGTCCCTCAGCTAGGACCCGGAACAGGTTGGGGCCTATCAGGGGCAGGCTGAAGTAATAAAAAATAAAAAAAATCACTGTGGGGGTGGATGCTTGACCAGTATGGAGGTAGTGAAGTTATAAAGGGATTTTCACACAAATGAGGGTCCTTACCCGGGAAGAGGCCACTGCGTTGTCACTCTGGGGGCTCGGACCCTAGCTCGAGCTAGACAATAAAACTCCTTTTGGTAATTACAGCCTCGGTGACTCTGTCTCTCTGTCCTGCGGCCTTGTGAATCCCGAGTATAACACCTTGAGCAATCGCCCGCCTCGGCCTCCCAGAGTGCTAGGATTACAGGCGTGAGCCACCGCGCCCGGCCATATATTACCTTCTATATATGATTATTTTTCTATATTAAGAATAGTACACAAACCAATTATTTAGATAATATGAGATTATTTTAATTCTTTGATTTGGAAGCATTTCAATACTAATTAATACTTCATATCTGGCTTCTGAATATAAAATCATCCCACCTGTGAAACAAAAGGGAGCTGTGGAAGGTCTGTCCAACTTTCCAGTTCGATCTGATGTTTTTCTCTTGATCAGACCAGGGTTATGGGTTTTGGAGAGAAAGATCACAGAGGTAAAGTGTCACTTTTATCACATCATATCAGGGGTATGTACTTTCCACACGACTTATGATTCTTGCTGTCGACCTTGAGCATGTGGCTGAAGTAGTATCAGGTTCTCCTCTGTAAAGTTACTCTTTTTTTCCTGCGTTTCCGTACTGTACTTTCTGGAAAGAAGCCATGTGTGCAGCCATAGGTAAGGACTGGGGAGTTATGCTTCCCTTTGTTTACAGTAGAATATGCATATAATTCATTTGGAATTTTTTTGCATGGGAGGTTTTATTTATTTTCTTGTTCCAATTATTCTAGCTTTGGCAATTGAGAACTCTTTCAGTTGGCTCCTGTGCTCCTTTGGCATTTGCCATCTCTGTGTGTGTACATGTGTGTGTGCACGCACATGTGTGTGTATCAAGTACTTTCTGGTCCCATAGGATGCTGTGTGTGTGTGTGTGTGTGTGTGTGTGGAATACTTTCTTGTACTGCAGGATGCTCCAGATTCATCTTGTGTATTTCTTGTCCCATGCCTAGAATCAGCCCTTTGTCTAAGGAGTTCTGGTTCCTTTTTATTGGAAAATGTTATTAGAAACCAATACCTGGGTCCTAGATGTACTCCTTGCTACTGGACTGTCATTTCTTTTTTTTTTTTTTTTTTTTTGAGACAGAGTTTCACTTTATTGCGCAGGCTAGAGTGAGTGCCGTGGCATCAGCCTAGCTCACAGCAACCTCAAACTCCTGGGCTCAAGCAATCCTGCTGCCTCAGCCTCCCAAGTAGCTGGGACTACAGGCATGTGCCACCATGCCCGGCTAATTTTTTTTCTATATATATTTTAGTTGGCCAATTAATTTCTTTCTATTTATAGTAGAGATGGGGTCTCGCTCTTGCTCAGGCTGGTCTCGAACTCCTGAGCTCAAACGATGGACTGTCATTTCTTTTAGGCCCTCTCAGCTGACAGAGCAAAGAAACATATTTGTAATAATTATAACTACAAGTATATTTGTAACTAACGCATGCATATCTACAAATATTTTTATTTGTAACTATCTGTATCTATATGCGAAACATGAGTTTTTACTGATGTTTCTAACTAACCCATTACCACATGGATTATTCTAGGTTCCTCTCCTTGCTTACCTGTAAATTCCACACCAACAGTGAGAAACCTGGCTCCAGCATCTTCCAACCACTTATTTAATTCCATTATTTAGATATAGCAGTGTATCCCCATGGGAAGTAACTTGGTATCAATTAGAGTTCGCTGCCTATGTGCAGTTCCATTTGCCTTAGTCTTACAAAAATCTGTTCATTGCCAGAGTTATTTAGGTCAGCACCTTTTCTTCTACCCCCTTCGGGAGGTGGTTTCATACACTTGTAGTGCAGCTAGATACTCTGTCGCCATCTGCTTTCTCTCCTGGGATCCCTGACTTTGTAAATAATTTTTAAAAACTTTATATATATTAAAGTTCACTCTTTGTGCTGTCAAGTTTTATGACATGTATGATGTCATGTTGCTACCATCACAGTGTCGTACAGAACAGTTTCACTGCCCTAAAAACCCCTTGTGCTTCATCCTTCCCCTCCCTGCCCTGCACCCTGCCAACCACTGAGTCTTTTCCTGCCTCTGTATCTTTTCCAGAGTATCATATAATTGAAATCATACAATGTATGGCCTCTTCAGACTGCTGCTTTTACTTAGAAACATGCATTGAAGGTTCCTCTGTGTCTTTTTGTGACAAGTCGTGTCTTTGTAATCTCCCTTAATCTGGAAACAGTTCCCCACTTTCTTTTGTCTTTCATTATATTGGTTTTTAAAGAAAAATCTAGGGCAGTGTTTTATAGAATGTTACATAATCTGGATTTGTCTGGATTGTTTTCTCATGATTAGAATCAGGTTGAACGTTTTTGGCAAGCTTACTACAGAGGTCAGGGTTAACACATAGCAGCCTGCAGACCAACCTGACCTGCCACCTGTTTTGTGCATAAAGTTTTATTGAAACATAGCCATGCCCATTTGTTTATATACAATACGTTTGCTTTTATACTTCATTGGCAAAGTTGCAGAGTTGTAACAGAGACTGCTATAGAGACAGAGACTGGCCCACAAAGCCTAAAATATTGACTAGCTGGCCTTTCCAAAAATGGTTGACCCTGATGTAGGTGATTCTTCCTTGTTACATCACACCAGGAAGCACTTAATGCCAGTTTGTCCCATTATTGGTGATATAGATTTAAATCATTTGGTTAAAAGTATCATCCACCAGACTTCTTTTGTATGGATGTATCTTTCTAATTTATAAGTAGTCTATGGCTTGATAAACATTGAGACTATTTGCATATTTTATTCCTAATGGCTTTAACATTTACTGATAATCCTTACCTGAATCATTAGTGGTTGCAAAATCGTGACTTTCCCAGCTCCATGATCCTCTCCACATTTATCATCTGGCATTTTACTGTAAATGCAATGTGTTGGAATTGGTGTACAGATATATATCTCAATGGGAAAGGGTGATCTTTCGGTAAAATGTGTTGGGACAATTTGGTAGCCATGTGCAAATAAATGAGCCTCAGCTCTTATCTGCTGCCATATGCAAAAGTAAAGATGGCCAAGGCCTAAATGTACAAGCTGAAACTATAAAATATCTAGAAGAAAACTTTAGTTCCTGCCCTTCTCAGTGCTGCAGAATGGGACTTGGAGACCTGGGTTCTAGTCCTAGCTCTTGACACCTTGGGCTGGCCAATTACCTTCTTGGCACCTCAGTGTTCTCAACTGCCAATCGAAGGGACTAAGTTATATTTATTCATTCATGAACTTTTTTTGAGCACATGCCATGTACCAGGCTCTATTTTAGGCACTAACAACACAATGAAGAAAATAGGGTGTGGTTCCTGCCCTCGTGGAACCAGTATGTGTTTATCTGTCATGTGCTGGACATTGTCCTAGGTTTTGAGAATATAGCCCATAATGTCTTCATCTTAAGGAATTTATGAATTCATAGGGAATAGAGACAAAAATAAGTAAACAGATAAAACTATAATTATAAAACATGTTACAAAGGAAACAATATCAGAGGAGACCCCTCCTTTGGGCAGGGTTGTCAGAGGAGGTGACACTTGAGCTAAGATCTAAACGAAGGAAGAGAGAAGGTGCTTGTGTGTGGCTCCGTCTTTGTCTCTTCTCTTAGAAGTCTAGAGTGAACGTAAGACTGATGTGATTTCTTCTATTGTAGGCATCTCTAAGAGATAATAGCTTCCTGGGGCCATCTGTTCTTCACTGCACTCCTTTCTTCAGGGGGTTTCATTGTCTAATTCAGGAACTGTAAAAGGGAATACATTCAATGGATTTAATTCTCCTTTCTGATATTTAATGAATACTTTTTTAGCTCATAATTCATAACTGAGTGAAAAACAAGAAGGATAAAATGAAGCCTAAGCCAGAGGTTTCAGACTGGTGTCTGGCAGGTGAATCCTGCCTCCAAAGAGGTTTCCTTTGGCCTATAGTGGTTCGTTCTTTCTTTCTTCCTTTCTTCCTTTCTTCCTTTCTGTCTTCCTTTCTGTCTTCCTTTCTTTTCTTTTCTTTTCTTTCTTTCTTTCTTTCTTTTCTTTCTTTCTTTTCTTTCTTTCTTTTCTTTCTTTCTTGTCTCACTTTGTTGCCCAGGCTAGAGTGAGTGCCATAGTGTCAGCCTAGCTCACAGCAACCTCAGACTCCTGGGCTCAAGCAATCCTTTTGCCTCGGCCTCCTGAGTAGCTGGGACTACAGGCATGTGTTAGCATGCCCAGCCAATTTTTTGTATATGTGTGTGTGTGTGTGTGTGTATATATATATTTTTTCCTATATATTTTTAGTTGTCCGGTTAATTTCTTTCTATTTTTAGTAGAGATGGGGTCTCACTCTTGCTCAGGCTGGTTTCGAACTCCTGACCTTGAGCAATCCTCCCACCTCAGCCCCCTAGAATGCTAGGATTACAGGCGTGAGCCACAGCGCCTGGCACCTATAGTGTTTTAAAAGTCAGGAAATTTCAGCTAAAACCTTAGATTTCTGGTGTTGCCATTTAAATCTGTAGGTGTGGTTACGCTGAGGCCATATTCCTACAGCTCAGGGATCAATCACAGATGACTGGCCCAGCCCCCTTGGTTGAGCTCCTACTCTCAGATCTCATGCCCCTCTCTTGTTTGACTTGCTTTTCTCACCTGTTGTTACTTGACTGGCCCCAGGTGAATTTATTTGACCAAGCATCATCTCAGGGGGTTTTGTTTTGTGTTCACATATCTGTACCTGGGAACCCTGCTGTGAGCCTGCTCCACTGGTGCCGAGCCGGATGACACTAATGTGTACCCAGGGAGGAGAACCACACTCCCGGACCATAACGCTGGCTGCACCTGTGCCTTGGTCACAGCATTCGCCATGGAGGGCACACTCTCAGAAGTGGGGACCTCTCCTGGTAACCGCTCATTTACCCTGTTCCTGGAATACCTGGTAGTAGGTACTTTAAATGCTTGTAACATAAATGAATAAATTATATTCTAATTTTGGTATGTGTTTGACTTCAAAAAGGCATATGTACTTAAAAAAACACATGGCTTAATGCAGATGTGTGGGTTTTAAAAAAATGTTTTTCTTTAGTAGATAACATGTTCATGTGGTTTTAAGATCAAAATGTAGAAGGGAAGACAGTGAAAAGCCACCTTCGTGCTTCTGTTTCCTATCTGACCCAGTGCCCCATATCCCCCCGCCCACTGTGCAAGTCCAGATGAATATGACCATATATTCTTATTTTATTCCCTTTTCACTCAAAAGGTAGCTTTCTAAAAATAATGTTCTCTTTATCCCTCTTTACCCTTGAAATCTTGAAGATTTAGTATTAGTAGAGAGTTTCCTCCTCTATTTTTTCCAAACACTTGAAAAATACTTTCCATTGTTTGGGCATATTATAATTTATTTAACAAGTACCTCATTGAAGGACATTTTGATTTTTCTAACCATTTGCTACTGTGAACAATGCTGCAGTTCATACCCTTGTATGTATGTCATTTTACATACACATGTATGCAAAGTTTATCTCTGATAATTTCTGAAGTGGAATGGCTAGGTCAAGGAGTGTGTGCATATGTAGTTTTGATACATATTACCAAATCGTCCTCTCTGGGGGTCGTATCATCAGATGTTATTAATTAAAATTAACACTGGTATTTGGAATGTGTTTTAAAAAGAATCTTTACTTTGTTTTGTTTCATCAGCTTTGTGGAGTTAGAGAAGTTATTTTGTAGGTTTCCTGAATTTTGGTAAGAGTGATAAGATTATTCAAGAACATCGGTTCTCACTAATGGCCAAAGATCCTTTAGAGTTCTCAGATTCTTTTGCTAAAAAACATCAACTATATAGAAAATGAATAATGTCTCATACATATATGTTAGTATATATTTCAAATATACATAGATACTATTGTATGTAATAAAATATAAATTCTTTTAGTAGTGCTAGTGAATTCTTAGTTCAGCTAATAAGAGCTCAATATCTTGTTGTTAGTTTTATTGTTTTAGATGGCCCTTTCGTTTTGGCAGTGTATTAGCTTCATTTTGTGTTCTTCAGTTTTCTCAAAGTTACTTAGTCTGTAGATACAGGAGAATAGAACCAGAAGATTATGCATGTATTATGAGTATTTGAATATTTTGTAATAAAAATAATCTTTCCCTTGTAGATGTCCCTTTAAGGACCAGCCTGCCACCGCCATTCAGAAATTATAAATATGGTAACCAATTTTTCTTATTCTTTAAATATACGTAAGTACATTAATATAATTTTGCATTTGTTTTTTGTTGCCATGAATTTAAATTTGATTTTCACAAATGAATTTACTATCTGTGAATAAAAACCAATTTGGAAGTTTATTTAGAATTGTAGGAATTCTAGTGTATCATTAAAGTCAATTGTAATAGTAGGGAAGTGACATATTTTTGCGTGGAATAGTGTGTTGTATGGCAAAACTGTTGTCTAAAATGAGTTTCTTTGCCAGGTAATCAGAAAAGAAAAAATGATTGAGGACTAAGAATTAAAATAAGAGATTTAACATTTTAAATGCCAATAACTTGAACATGTTATGTAGTCATTTTATATGTTACAATCAGTGATTTAAAAATGTAATAACGCAAGAAACTGGGTGTCATTGTTCAGTATAAAGACGGTACAGTTATTAACTTTCAGCATAGAGACACTCGCTAAACTTTGAACTTGAGACTTCATTTGAAAGTTATGGCACATCTAATAAATATTTCTGTTAATTGGTACAGGCATTTTAAAGTATAAATGTTTTATTACCTTAGATTATTTTTTGGTGCGGGTTTTCATTCTGTTCCCATTTGATAAAGCAACTTATGAAATCCTTTGAAATCACAATCTTCACTGTGTGTATGCATTCTAATATCCAGAGACTAATTGTGAGGTTATAAGGGGTAGTCAAGCAGAAGTTGAAGGCACTGAGTGGAAAGTACTTTGATTTATTGGACTTAAAGAATTTACATACTCAATATTGAAGAAGAAAAAGGAATAAAAAGCATGATTAAGGTAAATATGAAACTTCTCAATTGTGGCTTTCATGGCTTTCAAAGCATAATGCCTTGAAATATAGCCTTAAACTTGAATCAACCTACAGATGCCATTTCAAATTAGAATAGTTAGATATGGTTTCCCTTTTTGCATAGCGTGTGTGTGTGTGCATGTATGTCTATATGCAAACTTGGGTTCCGTGTCAGTTATTTTGAAATATAAGTTTTAGATAATGAAAGCGTTAGAATATCTGAGTTGCTAAGCATTATTGTGGTAGATAATGTACCTTTTAGATTATTCCATCTTATTAACACCCTTTCATCTTAGTATTTCTATACTATTCAGATGAATTGACAGAAAAAAATGAATACATTTATCTGTGAAGAAGTTAGAGTTCTGATAGACTTCAAGCAGCTCTTTGTCTGAGTTTGGCTCTTTAACAATCTACTGCTTTGTGTTGAACAAGAAAGGCCAAAGTGTTACTTTTTCACCTGTCCGGTACCGTCATCCAGTATTGCTGCATCACGGTCTGTGGGAACAGGACACTGCATTGGGCGTTGGGGAGTGGAAGGGCACAGAGTCAGATTTCAGTTTTGTTGGTGACTGTCTGCTTGTCCTTGGGCAAAGGGCTGGCTTTCATTGCCACCAACAGGCTGAGATTTCTCAGAGTCCCTCCTCCCATTTAATTGGCATCTCCATCTATTATTGATTTGCCATGCATCCTACTTATCTTAAAATCCCTATAGCTTAGACATTGCGCATGCAGGCACATGTAAGTGTTGGTTGCTGTACCGTGTGGGCTGCTCACCCCTGTCTGTTTCATAAAACCGTGTGAGATTAGATTAAACAGTGCTTGTGCCAGCACATTAAATGCTTCACAAATGTTATTTTTATGAGGTTGCTTTCTTCAAGGAGTTTGCATTAAGGAAACAATACCCACAGATGTCATTTTTGTTAATAATGAAGATTTTTTTAAATTAAAAACAAGTGAGAAGTGGATTATTTGACAAAGAAAGGGACATTAATACATCTTTTGCTGGTTTGTCATTTCTCCTTTCTTACCTACTTCTCAGGTCTCGACAATTTCTGTTGGAGAGAAAAATCTGGCAAAAATTTCTGTTCAAAACAATTCTTTTTCTGCTAAAAGGTATAGCCTTTTTATTGTGGGTTTGCCAAACCTATTAGAGCAATGATATTTTTAATTTAAAGGCTCAGTAACAGAATATATAGAGCATGATTAATATTTAGTAAGGTCAGACTACAGTTTTGTAGGTTGATTGTAATAGACTATAGGCTCCTGTTATTAAAAAAATTATTATTGGTTAGAAGATAAGGGGATTTCTAGTAAAAAAAAAAATTACTATTGGCTTCTCTAACTTGTCTCAAATAATAAACTGATATCTATTTATGGTGAGAAAAAGGTAACTCAGAGTAATAGATAATCCAAAAGTCACATTTAAAAATTTTCTTATGTACATCGTAAGCTTATTTTTAGCAATTATGGCATATTGACATTCCTACTATATTAATACATATTTTACCTAGGTTAGATTTATTTTATTTCTTAAGATTATGGAGTTAAAGTCCAAGGATTATGTTGACCTTGTTTTAAAAATTGCAGTAGATAATTGAAAGCTGATTATTTAAAATAATGGACAATTCTGAGTGCTGATTCTTAACTGGATAATAGGTATCCTATTTTTCTATATTATGAGAACCTAGTTAAGTCAAGGCCTGTTTTTTAAGTATTAATAGATTCTTTCATTTCATATCACTATTGAAAGTCCTTATTATAGTGTGATTGATAGAAATTAATTTTAGTTTAAGATTGAGAGTTTATTCAGATATAATACCACATTGTAATCATAATACATTAATTAAATGGTTAAATAAAACTGAGTAAAGAGTTGGAAACTTTCTGAATTTCAACCCGTTAATGGCTACATCTGTTATATAATTAAGGGCTGATTATTGTAGAGTTAGAATTTTACTGAAGTGTGGAGAAATTACTTATTGGAAAAGCATAGTGTAGCCTGACTCTAAGAAAAACAGATTAAAGAGTGAAGTTGGATTTGAATCGAGCAGATTAGATGGTGTAAGCCTGTGCAGAATTTGCAAACCAGGAGGCAGATATTGATATTCTTTGGGCATTAGCAGCCTTACTCAGATTACCAGTGATCCTAGATAAATAGTGTTTGAATTCTGAGAGTGCTAACACCTTTTCAGTGTCATCGTGTGACCTCTTGTCATTGGATCCAGTCTGAGACATGAGTAGAGTTTTTTGAACTGCTTTTGTTAATGTCTGTCTTTACTTAAGACAATTTTTTGTTTTTAAGATTATTTCCTAATCCTGACCTGTAGTGACTCCAAAAAACAGAATAATGTGATTGGCTTGTCTTCTATTCTGAGAGAAGATGTGCTGAGTTGACGTCAGGTTCTGACACACACCCATCTGTGTGTGCCAAAGACCAAGGCTTTAAAGGATCTTTGTACTTTGATCTTCACTTTTAATGATTTGCAAAAATAATTTTTATTTTACGCTATACCAGATTTTTAAGTGAATCTGGTCAGAAGGCGAAGACCTAAATTTCTCAATTTCATAGCCACCCCCTCATCTCACTTTAATAATTTGAAAAGAAGTTTTAGAATAATCTGTGTAAAAATACAACTTGCTTTTTTCTTTCAGATAAACTAAAGATCATTCATCAAGCACATAAATCAAAGGTACGTTTCACATATATAGTATCTGGTACCTAGCAAGTAATCAATGTTGGTTGAATTGGTGAATAAGTGAATGAACAATGTGCATCTAAAATATTTCCCATTATACTAGCATGTTTTATTTTGTAGGTACCCTATTTACTGCCTTATATTTCCATTAAAAAATAAAAAGGTGAAGTCATTATCTCTGTTAGTAGTAGATCCTTTTAAAAGGCCATAACTTAAAAAACAAAGCATGGCATATGTTATTTATCAAAGACATATTTAACATAAAATAAGGATAAAACTTGGGAAAGTTTTAAATATTACATATTTAAAAATATTACATATTAAGATTACATATTAAAAAAGAACTTATTATCTGGCAATCCAGTATCTTTAATTTTCTTAATTTTGCACCAGAAGAAAAGGGCCAGAAGAAGATACAAATAATTTCTTTGTTCTGATTGACTCTTGCTGTGTATAAGAGAAGGCCCAGGACTGTAGCTCTAGGAACAAATCTAGTTTTACCAAGGCATAGTTTGCAATCCTGAAGTTGTCTAGCCTTCCCCACAGACAGCTATTTAATTATGTATTTGTCGTGTGTTTACATTTGTTTTCTTACTCTTTAAATGTTTTTTATGAAGCCACAATCTTAAGAATGTTCTTTTTCTTTAATCTCAATGACCTTCTATAGACTCCTCATTAAAGCAGTAATTTTATTTTACTATATAACTACTCAAGGACAACATAATATTCTTTTTTTTGAGACAGAGTCTTGCTTTGTCTCAGGCTAGCTCACAGCAACCTCAGACTCCTGGGCTCAAGCAATCCTTCTGCCTCAGCATCCCAAGTAGCTGGGACTATAGGCATGTACCACCATGCCTGGCTAATTTTTTCTATATATTTTTAGTTGTCCAGCTAATTTCTTTCTATTTTTAGTAGAGATGGGGTCTCGCTCTTACTCAAACTGGTCTTGAACTCCTGACCTTGAGTGATCCTCCTGCCTGGGCCTCCCAGAGTGCTAGGATTACAGGCATGAGCCACCGCGCCCGGCCGACATAATATTCTTCATCTCTCCAATACCTAGCACAATGCCTGGTTCATAGGAGTTTTTCCATAACAATTTCTGAGTGAAATATTTATGAATTCATTTCATTCTCTTTTTTTGTCATAGATGTACTCCATCAACACAATCAGCTCTGAAATAAATATATGTCACAGATCACAAAGAAAGTGCCAAGAGGGTATTTCTGTTGACTTTGCTTTTAAATTTATTTTATTTTTAATTTTATTTTTTGGTGTGGCTTAAAACAACACACATTTATTCATTCACAGTTCTGGAGGCCAGATGTCTGAAATCAGTTTCACTGGGCAACAGTTGGCAGGGTTGGTTCCTTCTAGTAGTAACTTTATTTTTTTTATACCAAGGATTATATATGTAAATGCCTCAAAATGTGCTCATATGTGTCTGGAGCCGCAGTGTGGGACATGCCCTTTTTGTGGGTACTAGAATGTATTGCCACTGTATCTGGCCACTGACTTCACTTTCTCTACAAAGGGTTTCCAATCTGGTTCCTAAAATGTAGAGAATAGGAAGTGTGTTCCTATTTTATAGGGGAAAAGTATATATAAATATGTTATAAAATGTAAATAAAATTAAAGTGAAACAATATGCTCTTTGAAAAGATTGTAAAGCAAAGTGTGTCATTCTCCATTCAGTGTTGCATGTTCTGCATTGTTGGGCCTGTTCATATGCTCATATTTCCTGAAAGGAGTAATTAGTAGATTATTCCTTTATTTAAATCAGGTGTCTTCAAACTACAGCCCGAGGGCCACATGTGGCCTGCCGAGGACATTTATCCGGCCCACCGCAGCCTACTTGTCCCGGGCCCACAGTGCGCATGTGTGGAATGTGTGCCGCACTCTCCAATAGCCCTCCAACGGTCTGAGGGACAGTGAACTGGCCCCCTGTTTAAAAAGTTTGAGGACCCCTGATTTAAATGAAGACATAGTTCACCATGTTCAAATAATCAGTATTATGACATTTTAAAAAGTCAGGAAATTCTCCTCCTGTAGTTGGAAGAAAAAAAAAATCTTAGAATGGTTAGTTATATTTAAAACACATGTTTCACCCTGGCATGTTCTAGTTGTAAATTTTGGGCTTATCTTCCAGTTGAATGATGTATTTGTTTAAGCGGGAATTCCCAAAACAAATTAAGTCACTTAGAATGTTGCTGGAATCTGGCTTCATAAACTTTCATCTGAACCATATTAGTCAAGTACAGACTGTATGCTCTGGGGATGGTCTGCACGTTTACACTTCAACTTTTATAAGGGAAAGGTTTGATATATTTTTATAGATACAGTTTTAAAACTTCATAAGTACTTCCTCCACATGTCCTCATTTGTGCCTTATCTAACTCCCAGACATTTTTCTCATTCCCAAGTGATTGTTGTCCTTTCATCTTCCTCTCCTGTCTGTGGGGCCTGTGGCATTGCTGCCCAACCTGTCAGTTTTCCGGCCCAGCTACAACTAAATCTCCTTCCTCAGTCAAAGGGAGAGACTTCCAAATAACCCCTGTATCTTAATGAACTCATTTATAAATTTTCCCCATTTCCCCAATTTTCCGAGTTTAGAGACTTTCCTAGTTGCAGATGCTAGGTATGCTCAGAAATTCTTCCCATCGCCATAATAAAAAGACTATCTGGATACCTTCCCACCAGAGCCTACTGTTTGGAGTATGAGCTAAGTGTTTGTGGAATGGCTGAATCAGTACTACATTGCAAATAATTACCATTATGTGACTGTGATTATCAAAAAAACATGTGTATGTGTTATGGATTGAAATCAGTAGTCTATTTATAAAGTCAGAATATTTCTATTAAAAATATTTTGAGGCCAGGCATGGTGGAAGGGCGAGGTGGGAGGATTTCTTGAGCCCAAGAGTTCAAGACCAGCCTGAGCCAAGAGTGAGACCCCGTCTTTACTAAAAATATACAAAAAAAAAAAAATTAGCTGGGAAACTAAAACTATAAAAAAAATTAGCCGGGTGTGGTGGTGCACGCCTGTAGTCCCAGCTACTTGGGAGGCTGAGGCAGGAGGATAGCTTCAGCCCAGAAGTTTGAGGTTGCTGTGAGTTAGGGTGATACCACGGCACTCTAGCCAAGGAGACAGAGTGAGACTCTGTATCAAGAAAAAAAAAAAAACCCATATTTTGAAATAAAAACTTTATTTTTTGTCTTATATTTTGTGAGTTTGGAAACCAGATAGCTCTCCTTGTTAAAAGTATGTAAAAGGAAGAAATCATACCCTGGAATAAACTTTACAAGAAATGTGCAAGGGCTTTAAGAGGAAAACTTTAAAATGCTATTGTCCTCCACCCCTCTTTGTCTTTTCTCTCTTTGTCTCTGTCTCTCTCTCACACACAAACACACACACATACACATACACATACACTCACACACACTCTTGAAAATATGAATCCGAGCTCTGGGATTAATTGTCTAGACTCACTGAACTGAACTCCTCTTAAACTGTGTATTTTATTTTGTGAATTTCTACTTTAACCCTAAATAAGACTTAAGTAGAAATGCTTAGGATATTTTGGATAGGAAGATGCAACAGCAAGAAGATGTCAGTTCTCTCTTGACTAATTTATAAATTTAATGCCACCCCAACAAAATGCTAAGAACATTTGTATATATATGCAAACTAAAGCTGATTATAAAATTAATATGTAAAAAACAAATAAGAGAATTCTAAAAAAAGAAAGAAATGAAGGTGACTAGGCCTAACATATTAAGACATTATAAAACTATAGTAATTAAAACAGTGTGCTGTTATCACATGAGCTGGTAATTTAATGACACAGAATTAAAAGTCTAAAAGTAGACCCAAATATATAGGGGAATTGAATGTATACTAAACATGGCATTTCAAGTGTATGGCTAAAAGATGGAAGATTCAATAAATGGTATTGGGACAATTGGGTAGACATCTAGAAAACAGTTTTGCTGAATCCCTATCTTTTTCTTTATGCCAATATGTATACCTATTTGATTAATGGCTTAAATGTAAAAAATTAAACCTATAGGTGAGGATAGAGATAAAATTGATTGAACATGACCTTATAATTTGTTCGAGTTGGGTCATGGTTATGAATGGGGAGGGGGGGTTCATTACACTAGTCTTGTATGTATTGTATTTTTTTTTTTTGAGACGGAGTCTCACTTAGTTGCCCAGGTTAGAGTGAGTGCTGTGGCGTCAGCCTAGCTCACAGCAACCTCAAACTCCTGGGCTAAAGCAATCCTGCTGCCTCAGCCTCCCAAGTAGCTGGGACTACAGGCATGTGCCACCATGCCTGGCTAATTTTTTCTATATATATCTTAGTTGGCCAGTTAATTTCTTTCTATTTATAGTAGAGACGGGGTCTCACTTAGGCTGGTTTTGAACTCCTGACCTCGAGCAATCCGCTCGCCTCGGCCTCCCACAGTACTAGGATTACAGGCGTGAGCCACTGCGCCCGGCCAGTATTATATTTTTGAAAGTTTCCACAATTAAAAGTTTAAAACACGAAACTCATAAACATATTTGAAGAAAACATGGAATTTAAAACATAACCTTGGTGTGGGAAAAGTTTCGAAGTATGATAGAAAACTAAGAAACCATAAAAGACTGATACATTTCACTTCATTAACTTATTCAGCAAAAATTCATTTAGCACCTTCTGTTTGAAAAAAACAATATATGAAAAATCAAGGAACAAATGAAAAGTGGGGAAATTTTTCTAACTTACAGAAAAGGCCTAATTTCTTTAGTGTATAAAGATATTCTACAATTCTGTTAGATAAATTATCCTACAACTCCACTAAAAACCAAAATATTTACAACTTTACTCATAATAAATACGAATTAAGACTATGCGTAGGCCAGGAGTGGTGGCTCATGCCTGTAATCCTAGCATTATGGGAGGCTAAGGCCGGTGGATCACTCGAGGTCAGGAGTTCAAGACCAGCCTGGGCAAGAGCGAGACCCTGTCTTTACTAAAAATAGAAAGAAATCAATTGGCCAACTAAAAATATATATAGAAAAAATTAGCAAGGCATGGTGGTGCATGCCTATAATCCTAGCTACTCAGAAGGCTGAGGCAGAAGGATGGCTTGAGCCCAGAAGTTTGAGGTTGCTGCGAGCTAGGCTAATGCCACAGCACTCTAGCCCAGGCAACAGAGTGAGACTCTGTCTCAAAAAAAAAAAAAAAAAAAAAAAAGACTGTGTAATCTACATCTGTCAGATTGGCAAAGATCAGAAGAAGGTTGTAACAACACACTGTGTTGGTGAGGGTGTGGGAAACAGGTACTGTCAGCGATTGGTAGTGATAGTGTAAACTGGTATCGCTTCTCCGGAGAGTTATTTGGCAACATCTGTCAAAATGTGTAGAACCTTTTTTTTTTTTCAGAAAGTTGTGAATAACTCTCTGACCCAATAATTCTACTTCTAGGAATTTATCTTACACATGAAACTTGTGCATATGCAATATATATACAAGGATATATATTACAGGATTATTTATGGTAGCAAGAGATTGGAAACAACCCAAGTATCGATTGGTAGGGACTGAGTGGGGGCGTGTGTCCCTTCAGTGGAATATGCCACAGCCTTGATAAATTGTGAAGCAGCTCTTACTGATGTAGAATGATTTTAAGCTATGTTTTTAAGAGAAAAAAGTAAGGTGCCCCATAGCATATACTATGCCACTGTTTGTGTGGAAGAATTGAGAGACACATCTCTGCCTGCACTACACGTACAGAGACAGTCTCTGGAAGGATGCAAAGGAATTAGAACAAGTTCTCTGGAGGAGAACTAGGTAGCCGGTGGATGGGGATTGGGAAGAGACTTACTTTTCACTTTTTACCCTTATGTGATTGGATAATTTTGTATCATAAGTACGTATTACCTACTCTAAAATTACTTTTTTAAGTTTCTTTCTTTAATCTGTGGCTCTGGAGCTCAAGCCCCTGTGCTCTGCAGTGAATGACGTCCGAGAGCCCCAGCGTGGCGTCCAGCCGCCGGGCTTCTCTTTTGGCCACGCAGAGGCCTTTCTGTCGGCTCTGCCCCAGCCGAGTTCTAGAAATAGAACGCATTGCTAAACAGCTGCATTCTGGCTGACAGGTGCCCATGTAGTGGTCAGCGCCGTGTGCTGTTCAGGGCCGGGATCAACCCTACATTTGCTTCTGTATTTATGAAGTCTAACTGGATTTGAAGTGTCACTGGAGGGCACCCTCATCCACCCCCATCCCAAATAGCATAGAGAAATGTTCCAGTCAATATGACAGGGAACCAAATGCTTACTAGCTGGGGCAAGGCTTTTGGATACGTGACTTTGGCCATTTGAGGTAAACTTGCTTCTCTTGGAAGTCAGACCGGCCAGAGCTTGAACCCCAGCACCATTGCTGCCTAGCGTGTGCCCTGGGCCTCTGCCCTAACTTCTCTGATTCCTCCTGGGTTGCTGTGAGGATGACGTGAGAAGATGATGACCACACAGCGACAAAGCGGTGACAGCTGCTAACAGTGCCTGCTGCACGGCGTCACCATGCTGAGGGCTGTGCCCTTATTTTGTCCTTGCCACAAGGACATGAGAAAGAGGTGTTCTCTTCCCCTGTTCTACAGAGGAGGAGGCTGAGTCTCAGACAGGTCATGTATTAATAGTTTGTTGAGAACACACAGCTGGGAACTGGTGGAGCCTGGGTTTGAATCCAGATCTAGCTCCAAGGCCTGTACTGTATAGCACTGTCTCTCCAGGGCTTCATATGGTGTGTGCGCTTAGTAGGTCCTCACTGTGCACCTGCTCACGTCCCTCGTTATAGTAGCAGGAATAGAATGTGACTTAGATTATAGCTGTGACTCAGAGTAACAACTCTGTCTTTGAGATGTCCCACCAAATGTGAAACTCATGTAAGTACTGATAAAATGCATATTTCCTTTCTTTTTAGTCAAATGAACTTGTGTTGAGTTTGGAAGATGATGACAGACTCCTGCTAAAGGAAGACAGAACTCTGAAAGCAGCTGGAGTCGGTGAGAAAGGGAGCCTTGTGTTGCTAGAGGGGGCACTCGCTTTTCTGGATTGGATGATGAGGCCTGGCTGATTACATTTGGGTAACTCGCTGCAAAGTAAATGCTCCCCTAGGTTCTTTTTACACTCCCTGATAACTATTCAGAGGACAAGAATGATGTGATTCTGGTCACCTGACTGAGGGCAGTAGAGATTGGCTCCCCAAATGTGCAGAATCAAATAGTGCTTTTCAGAAATGGTGCTCAGAATTCTGCTGAGGGTCATCTTAAGTGATTGATGGGTTATTAGTACCATGTCTGCTTAGTCTTATCATCATCATTTGAGCTGATGGTTTGAGAGAAATGGACATAGTAGCACTAATGTGGAATGTGTATGAGATGTTGTCTGTGTACCATGCAGTGTGGTTTCCGATAGTCTTCCAAATCACTCAGGGCCCACTAAGTCATGGAATCTAAAATAGTCTAGTGTGCAGCTGAAAACTTACTCGATTTGGCCTTTCAACCCGGAACGTGCAGGTAACTACATTTTAAAGAAATGTTATGTGACGTGTTTTGTGGCCATTAGATGTCACTGTTATTCTACTTATGTGTATACCTAAAGCTATCTGGCAATAGAGGGAGTGGAAGTTATCAGAGAGGTCTGAGCAGTTAAAGACATTGTGCCTCTGACAATGGCACACTTCTGTGGTCAGTGACTATGATAGAGCGTCACAAATCACATGTCCTTTGTAGTTATTTGTACACACTGGTTAAAGAACACAATAAGTGAGGCCCACATTGGGAAGCCTTAATTTTTTTTGATAGGTGTTCTATTGAGTTACTTTAATTGCATATGTCAGGAATTTACTTTTGAATGACTCATGTGATTAACGTGAATTCCTGACATAGATCTTCATATTTGAATAGAATCTTAAATAACATGTTGTGAAATCTTAGACTTGTTTTCTGTGTTGAAGTCTATAATATTTGCCAGAATGAGTATCTTTCTGTATTATGAATATATAAGGTTGATTGTTGTTATTTGAAAAACAATTTTTAATGTGGCATTTGTTTCTTCAAATACTTTTAATATAGCAGGTGGCACCTAGAAGGTAGCTCTATTTGTTGTTAAAGCATAAAGCTATAATGAATATTAGATATTGGTACTGATGTGGGAATTGACAGCTCTGTGGAAAAGAATGGGAAATCCAAAAACATAGTAATGAAAAAAAGTTAAGATTTCACAAGATGATAAAGTTAACATCTCAAATAAGTGCAGAGAGAGTGAGTTAGCCAGAAAATTATATCAAACCCATTGCCAAAGTATTCAGGAAAATAAAATTTAAATCCTTATCTCAGTTTTATTGTAGTATAAATTCTAGATGGATTAAATGTTATAATGTAAAAAAAAAATTTTTTTTTTTGAGACAGAGTCTCACTTTGTTGCCCAGGCTAGAGTGAGTGCCATGGCGTCAGCCTAGCTCACAGCAACCTCAAACTCCTGGGCTCAAGCAATCCTACTGCCTCAGCCTCCCTAGTAGCTGGGACTACAGGCATGCACCACCATGCCCGGCTAATTTTTTTTTGTGTGTGTGTGTGTGTGTGTGTGTATATATATATATATATTTTTTTTTTTTTAGTTGGTCAGTTAATTTCTTTCTATTTTTAAGTAGAGACGGGGGTCTCACTCTTGCTCAGGCTGGTTTCGAACTCCTGACCTTGAGCAATCCTCCCGCCTTGGCCTCCCAAAGTGCTAGGATTATAGGCCACCACGCCCGGCCAAAAAATTTTTAAAAAAGAAAGTATAGCTCAATAATAGCATAATCTTGGGGCGGAGAACAGCTTTCCAAGCATGACCTCAAAGGCAGAAGAAGCCGTAAAGGGGAAGATTTGACCACATAAGAACTAAAACCTGTAAGCAGAGTTAAAGGAGAAGCGATAAACTATGGAAAAATATTTGTAGCATAGATGACAGGTAAGAAGTTATCACCCTGACTTGATACAGAGCTTTCGTAATTAGTATGAAAAAGGTAAACAAGAAATTTTACTGATAGAATAGCTAACATATGAAAAACAGTTCCATTTTATTAGTAATGAGAGAAATGCTATTAAAACATATAACTATTTTTTTGTAGTAGACTAATGGTTAAGAGTCCAGAGCTGGGCATGGTGGCTTCCGCCTGTAAGCCCAGCTACTCCAGAGGCAGAGGTGGAAAGTTCACTTGGTGTCAAGAGTTTGAGACTAACCTGGGCAACATAAAGAGATCCCATTTCTAAAATATATTTTTTTAAAAATTACCTGGGTACGGTGACTCACACCTGTAGTCCCAGCTAATTGGGAGGTAAAGGTGGGAGGATTGCTTGAGGCCAGGAGTTTGAGACCCACCTGAGGGATATTTTGAGACCCCTGTCTCTTAGAAAAACAAAAACAAAACCAAAAATAGTTAAAAAAAAAAAACCTTAAAACCTCAAAAACCTAATTCTGCTTCTTACTATCTGGGTCATCCTGGGAAAGCAGCAATTATTGTAAGTTTAGTAGACATGAAAAAAAATGGAGTTCATGGTGTGGGGAAATGAATTCTCTTGTACCACTGTTGGGAATGTATGTTATATCTAATTTTCTGTAGGACAATTTGACCTAAGACTTTCTCAAGGTTAACTTTCTGTCATATTTATTACTGAGCCAACAGGAGCAAGCTATGAGGTTGTAAGATGCCTTCAGTGGGTGGAGGGGTTATCCCTCACCTTCTCTGTGTGTGAATCACTGATGCAGAGCTTTATTTAATGGGTGGGCATAGAATATATTGTGTGGTGCTATTATTTAAACATGTTGATATTTACATTTGTGCATGTGTATATGGGGAAAAGATCATATACCAAAATTATAGAAATATAATTATATATAATATATATAACATATATAATATATTATATATATAATATAATTATAGAAATATAATTATAGAAATGGTTTCTCAGGGTAGTGGCATTGCCAGTAATTCATATTTTCCTTTCTTCTCTGTATTATCTAATTGCTCTTCATGTGATTTAAAAACTTTTCTGCAGTTTACCTATATTCCTTATAATTAAGGGACTTATTTTTTTAAACAAAGAATAAACCCCCAAAGTTGGGGAAAATCTGTTTGAGTGAAGGCTGTACATTTTACTTGCTTTGTGACCTTCTATAAGCCACTTATTCTCTCTGAAAATCTATTTTGTTTTTTGCAAACATGGGAATTATAAAGCCTATTTCAGAAAGTTGTCAGAAGCGTTTCATGAAAGAATGAAGTTTTTGGGAATAACACATGCAAAAGGCCCTCAACCACACCTGTTTGATCTGGAAGCCATCCTGGGGAAGGCAGTTGGCAAATGTTTTGACTTTACTAAAACACTGAGTTGTTGGTTCTTGTCATTAATTTTAGACTGACACATGTAGTGAGCGTCCGTAAAGGTGAGAATCAAATCCCTCTTTTTGCCATCTCATTTTGAGGCCATAGTTCTTGGATCAGAGTCAGACCCTTTTCCCCGATTCTCCACTCCTTTCCGAGTGGGATGGGGGCTCCAAACTGCCCTCCTGACCCTGGCAAGCCAGCAGCCCAGGCACAGGGCACCTGGGGCCCTGCAGGGAGCGATTTCCTCTTTGTTGCCTAGAGCAGTGTTGCTGTGCTCCAGGAAACAAGCCGAGGTTGCACCCAGGGAAGGAGACGAGGGTCCCCGGAGAGCAACAAAAAATTCTGAGGGGGAGTCGAGTTGTAAAAATGATCCTTGAAGCATGTGATTTTTCTAGGGAATTTTTCCTCCCTTGGTGCCATGTGTGGTTAGGTTTTTCAGAGGTTTAAGAGAAAAATTTGAAGTCGTCCCTGTCTGCCTTTTCACCACTTGATCTTGCTGTAGAGCTGTCACTCTGCTATCACAGCCAGTTGCCATGGGAATAATGCCCGTGTAACAAATTTATCATTAGGACTTTTCTGTAGGAGTCATGAAAGGAAAAGAAAGGCTTTGAGAGAGGAAATTAGGGGGGGAAAACGTGTTTGAAGATTTCTTTTCTCACAGAGAAATTCTCCAGCTCATCCTCTGGCCGTTATCTGCACTGCAGATCCCCATTGTATATTCCACACCTGACGTCAGTGGAAGTTTTTGCTTTTGGACTTAGCACAAAAATATATAAATAAAAAAGATTCGCTTGGTGAAAGGAATAAGGTAGCTTGACCTAGAAATGTTATTTATAATTTAAAGACTTTTAACTTTGTTATTAACAATTGTAGTACTAATTTTTGTGTACCAATTCCCCTGAGTAATATATTTGTATGCAAGGTTTTTTTTTTAAGTGATATTTTTATCTCTCTCATGTTCCTACATTTTATTATTATTATCTTTGAATCCACTCTGGTTTAAGAGAGAAACTGTGGCAGGGTAACCCTTCCAAAGCTGGTCATTTTTTTTATTGGAAATATTTTAAAACAAGATATAGTGGGCCAAAGGGTAAATGCTTGTCTGAGGGAAGGCTTCTCATCAAGCCAGGTCCTGAAATAATTCCCAAACTCCTCTGTGGTTTGTTTTCACCGTGTGTGTCCCTTCTGTCCTCCGCCCCCAACCAGAACCCGGTTGTGCCTCGCTGTGCCTTTTGGTTCTCTCTTATAAACTGGGAATATGGTAGGATTCTTCGGCTCTACCTTCTTTATCAGGATCGTGTTTGATTTGTGTTTCCATGGTTTGGTTCCCTTCCCTCTTCTTATTTCGGGTAGCAATATCTTAGGGCATGCATGTCTTCCTCAGCAGGGAGTCATGGTGGCCGCTGTTCACATTTATGTGGAAATGGCGATTCAGGCGTCCCGGTAACATGGGTGGTGAGCCCAGGGAATGGGGGATTCCAGAACTAGGACTCAGAATGAACCTCTGTAGGTTGTTCTTCCCTTTTTACCACCCCCACCCCCACCATTGTGGAAATTACAGGCATGTACCCAGGCTATCAAAGAACAGGTCTTTAAAAACAATTATTTGTTTTCTTCAAACTGTAGCTTGAAATTTTCTCTGCCAGCTGATTCAAAACAGTCACTGGAAGCAAGTGTGCAATAAAAGGCTTGGCAGTTGGGACCTCTTTGCCGAATTGCTGGCCTCCTTTGGTAAAAATTTAGAAATATAAGTCAGCAGTGAGCACAACTTTGAATGATCTGTGTAGTTAGGATTTTGCAAAGTCTGGAAGGATAGGCTGTATTTCTGGAGCAGGAGAGAGGGTGGAACTTTGTTTTGGCCTCAGATTGCCACAGGAGGCACACCCCGCCCTTCACGTATTTTTTTGGTCAGTGATCTGCAGTTACTGTCACGTGGCAGCCTGCCCCGATTGTGGATTATCTGGATGACAAAGTCAGTGTGCATGTCTCAGTCTCCTGTTTCCAGACAGCAGGGGCTGGTGCCTCATGCCACTTTGGGACTGACCAGCAGCAGGCTAGGGACTTAGAAAATATGTGATAAATTCTTATTGAGAGATGAGTTTATTGAGATAAATTAGTTAAAGAGTTTGAATACATTGGATTTAATTTTCCTAGGGATTTTACACTTAAAATTGTTGGTTATATTCTTTAACTTAAAGTCATTATTTTCCTGTTAAAGGGGTGTGTGTGTGTGTCTTGTATGGAAGCATTATAAAATTATTAATTTTATATCCAAAGTCTGAATACCATGGCTTGTGTTCATGTCATTAAACTTGAACGTCAGTATTAAAATGATCCTACAAATGTATTTGGGGGGGTTCTTACTTGATTTCATTTGATAGTGAGACGAAGGGATGAAGTGGCAATGTATTTATTGGATTTTAGATTGCACATTCATTTTGGATTCCCATGCCAGGGCACTCTGCACCTGACTGCACTGCCGCCTGCAGCACATTTAATTTAAAATCAGGTGCCCTAGGGGACCAGCACACCGTAGACGTCCTGAGGGTTCATCCCGAGCCATTTTTAAAGGATCCATTTTAAATAGTATTTGGGAAGCAGGAATTTAAGGGATAATGATAGAAACAGCGATTATGTAGAGGTCTTAAAAATCATTTCTAATATGTTTTCACTTAAATTGGCAAATTTGCAATATAAGTCTCTGAAATTATTCTCTCAAACATTTTTAACAGTTTCACAGATTTTTAGAGCCATTATATTCTACTTCTATTTAGGACCATGTTACTGAAGTTTAAAATCCATTTTATGTTTTATTAATACTTTTAAATGTTCAGAGTAACTTTTAATGTGTGTGTGTTTTCCGGTTTGTTAAGGGTGAAATTTTTTTTTGTCAACCCGAAGTATTTGCATTTAACCCATTTGTCAATGTAGTTTTCTTAACAAAAACTGCTATCATCTGAAAATAAAATCTTTACCATAGATTATCTCATTCTGAGACCATATTATGAGAGGTAGCATAAATACTTTATGTAAATAATGGGTTGATCTGTAAGTTAATTAGACCCAAGAGAACCTACCGTCAAAACAAAACTGCTTTGTCAGTCCTTGCTTTCCATCAGCTTCTTCTGAGCCTACAATTGCTGTACCGAAGAGCTGCACAACATATTAGTTTTTCAGAAGGGGTGCAGATAAATGTCAACTGCAGTAAGTGAAAATTGTAATTACAGTTAGCGTGGATTGAGCGAAGTGCTGTGTAGGCAAAGCCCTGTGCAAAGTTCCGTATGTAAATAGCACATCGCAGATAAAAGCTTGCTCTGTGATTATTAAGAACGGGGTGTCTTTTGCTCATTTTCCATCAGAAGGTTGATTAGAATCACTTGCAAATTATATAAGTCTACCTCTGGGCATGCTTCCCTTCAAAAAAGGAAACCCCAGGAGCTTTTTATATAAAGGATAGATCTCCAAATATCTTATCTTTGAATACTGAATTTTTTGAAGCCCCCTTTTCTGATTTTTTTTAAATGAATTTTAAGTGTGGAGCCTTTTACCCATTCTTTTAAATGCCATTTTCTTGTAAAATTTAATGGTACATTAATTTACTCTTTGCCTAGGGTTCATCTGTTGACAGTGCCTCCTCCTTGATCCCCAGTTTCTCTTCCTTGTCCCCAGGCACCTTGTGCTTAGAGTTTGCAATCTGATTTTTATCTGCTCAAATTTAATCTTGAAGTATAGTATAGGACCGGAATGAGGATCTGAGGCGATGGGTGATTTTATTTTCTTCTCTCAACACTTCTTTATTTTCTGTAATGAGCATGGGTAGCTTATGATTGAGAGACATTAAATTTGATATTCTTAAAAACAGCAAAAATATTTTTAATGCAACGTTATGCTAATCTCTTTAATTTCATTCTTTTGTGATAGATAAATCCTAATGAGGAGGTGAGAGTTGTAAAGGAAGAGACCAGTGGTAATCCTTGGCACCCTTCCTTATTATCCTGTTTATTTGACTTGAAGAGTTTCACTTGTCTGTTTTCAGAGTATGTTAATTGAGTGCACAGTATTCATTACAAATAATCTTGTCTGTTTTCTCGTGGAGATTCTGAAGGCCCTTTTGCTCTTTCTGTAAAAGCCAAGCAGACTGTATTAACTTCTGGTTTAATTTAAAAAACGAATGTGGAACTTGTTGGCACAACACCTTAAAGAATTGCATGTTTAATAATGGGAAGGCTCTCCATCAGATTTGTCTCCAGTCTGAATTAATAATGTTGCTGACTTATTGTTTTAGAAGACAGAGTCCTTGACCTGCTAGGTTGAAAGAATTGTGACTGCTCTGAACCTTTGTGGGTCCTTTAGCTGTGCCATATCCCCTGTGAATAATTAGAGGTATTTGAAGGTATTGAGGTAGAAGCCAATTTGTGTCTTTCACTTTGCATATTGTTGAAGCCTCATGAATTAATCATGAGCAGGGCAAAAAATTAACTTCTTCAGACACATATTTTGATGGGTCATGAGGGAGAATGTAAAGTGATCTGTAAAATATTCTACTGATCCTCTAAGTATTAAATTATTATACCTACAGGCTAATTTCATGGGGGGGAAGTTCCTCCTCCCCCTCCTTCAGTAACTGAATAGCATATTTGAAAACATATAAAGGTTTGTTATTTTCTAAGACTGTAAATGAGCAATTTTATGATTCCTGAAAATCAGATTCTTAATCATTAACTTTAATTTTAATTTGTTGGTTATTTTTCTTTTTAGTTTTAAATAATTTGAATTTTAGACTCTCATAACTGTACTTTAAACTTCTTGTTGATTTGGTGAAATGTATTATCCTTTTCACTTTGGACATCTGAAGCTATTCTAAAACACGGACTCAAAGTAATACGGATTTCCATACTTGTTTAAAATTTAGTTTTATATTAATATCTTTTTTCCATTTTCTGTTTTTCTTTTTTTCAGCCAGTGAAACTGAAATTGCATTCTTCTGTGAAGAAGATTATAAGACCTACAAAGCTAATCCCATTTCATCCTGGTGAAAGCGTCTCGGGGGCTGCCTTTTTGCATACCTGTATTAAGCTCTTTATTCCACTACTGAGTTTTTAAAATTGACAAACAAATCTTAAAAAATTAATCCCAGGCTTTCCTGTTTGAGCCAAAATCTGGTGATTTCTCTCTCTGCAGTTCTCCTCTCTCTCTTTGTTGTAAAATAGTATGTTATGAGAAAAACATTTGCTTTTTTAAAAGAGAAGTAAACTGTTATTCAAAAATCATCTTGGAATATTGTTTTTAAATCATAATTTGTTTTCTAAAATTAGGTATTATTTTCGTGACTTGCATTGTTGAGTTCTTTAAAAAGATTGTAAGACTAAGTCATACTGTTTATTTTGTATTTTTTCCTTAGTTTCTAATTAGAGTAACTGTTATTGTCTTTGGCTACTAGAGATTTTGAGTTCTCTTAGACCCATCAGTGCTATTTTGTAGTTCAGGGAGTGTGTGATACACATGACCATATGTGACATTGAATGGTGTATATTTTAGGGGAGGTATTATGATGTAAGAGAGCTACTTTTCTTTTTTTTTTGGTATCTCAGCCTATACAAATAACCTTGCTGAATTTTTTTTTTCTTTCCGAGCTGTGTTTTTCGATTTCAGGAGCAAACTATAATGGGACCAAACTCATTTATTTTGAGACAGGAGGTAGGAGGATGCTTGTACATCTGGAAAAAAACTGTTCCTTGAACACAAGTCTATGTCCTGGTAGATACATTCTTTCAAAATAATATAATACTTTTGATTCATGATAATAGCTGACTACTAGCACCTTAGGAGGAGTAGTTTCAAAGGGCCCTCTCAGCCAGCTTGTGTCTAATCAAAACTCCTAGAGAGGTTAGCTGGCTCTGGAATTACTCCATGAACCCTTAACATTGCCAGTAGGGCAAATTGTTTTCATTGTGGTAAAGTCTAACTTAAGAAAACCTATTGTTTTTAAAGAATCAACTTTGAATGTCTGATTAACATGATCTGAAGATGCCGTGCTCTATTGAAAGAGTTAATAGTCTTCTTTAAAACAGAAATGCTATTTATTTTATTCATTGTTTTATTCATTAAACAAAGTGCTTAGCACACAGATGACCTGGGTTTCTGGGGAGTTAATAAAGAAGAAAATAAGACACAGTTTTTGCCTGAATGAATGGGGAAAGATATAGTATAAACAAGTGATTTTAATAGAATATCAGTACTGCTATGGGAGCATTGTTGACAGGGTAATTCTGTGTGGAATTATTTTTATCTTATTTTTTAAAGAAGTACCACTTGAGCTGTACCTTAAAAGATTGAATATGGAGTTTTGCTTGGAAGAGAAGAAGGGGGAGCTTTCAGGAAGAGGGACTAGCATATGCAAAGGCAGAGCACTGTGGAAGAGTCTGAGGTTTCAGTAGAAAGCACAAGTTTCAGTGTTGCTAAAAATAATTAATTTAAAAATTTTAAAAAGTGATTAAGGGCCCTTTTTGTTTTAGAAACAGGATCTTGCTCTGTTATCCAGGCTGGAATAGTGGTGCTGCAATTGTAGCTCACTGCAGCCTCAAACTCCTGGGCTCAAATGATCCTTCCGCTTCAGCTTCCCGAGTAGTTGGGACTATAGGTGTGTGCCATCACCCCCAGCTAATTTTCTTATAAAAAATTTTGTGTAGAAATGGGATCTCATTATGTTGCCCACGCTGGCCTCAAACTCCTGGGCTTAAGTGATCCTTCTGCCTCGGCCTCCCAAAGTGCTGGGATTACAGCCATGAGCCACCATGCCGTACCTAAGGGCCCTATTTCATATCTTTTACCAAAATTTCAGACAGACTAACAAAACACAAAAAACAAAATAATCAATTTATTAGAAAAAAATATGGATTATGTTTGTGACCTTAGAGTAAAGAAGGCCTTCTTAACAAGCAAAATGCAAACGCCATAATTTGGTATATTTGATGTATTTATGTGAAAAAACGGATTCCAAAAACAATCATAAAGTTTGAAAGATAAAGACTAGGAGAAATTACATGTCCTTGCAAGATAAAGGATTAGTTTTTAGAATATATAAAGAACTCTCAAAAATCAATGAGAAAAGAACAAACATACAACAGAAAAATGGATACATTTTTATAAAGAACTTAATATAAAAGAAAACATATATGGCTTCTAAGCATGTGAAAAATGGACATCCTGTTATTCAAGGAAATTCAAGTTAAAACAACAATAGGGTAGCATTTTCACTCATCAAATTGGCAAAAAGTAAAGGGTTTGGTAATAAGTATTGGCAGTGATGTGTGTCTACACTGCCAATAGTATAAATTCATGTTCAATCACTTAGGCAAGTGGTTTGGTTTGGTATCTATTAACAAATTAAATGTGCATATTCTGTTGACCCAGAAGTTGCAGTTCTTGGAATCTACCCCAAAGAAACCCTCTCATGCCTACAGAAGGAGGCGTTTATAAGGGATCTCACTACAGTGTTATTTATGACAGAAAATCACTGTAAACAGCCCAACTGATGCTAATCGGAGAATAGCTAAATAAACTATGGCATATCTATATCTGGATTCCTACTTAATCTAAAACAATGAGGAAGATCCATATTATTAACTGACATGGGATGGCCTTTGAGACATCTTGATGGGTGAAATTGCAGAGGGATTCATAAAATGTGATATTTGTTTTAAAAAAGCACAAAATGATATGTATATATAATGTGTATATATGTATGTTGCTATGGACTGAATGTCTATATCCTCCCCAAATCCATATGTTGAAACCCTCGCCCCCAAGGTCACGGTATTTGAAGGTGGAACCTTTGGGAGGTGATTAGGTCATGGTGGCCGAGCCCTCATGAATGGGGTTAGTGTCCTAATCCCTAGAGAGACCCCTCGTGCCTTCTACCACATGAGGTTAGAGTGAGAAGACAATGTCTATGAGGCAGTTGGCCCTTACCAGATATCAAATCTGCCAGTGCCTTGATCTTGGACTTCCCAGCTTCTAGAACTGTGAGAAATAAACTTGTTGTTTATAAGCCATCTAGTGTATGGTATTCTGTTAGAGCAGCCGGAATGGGCTAAGACATGTGTTGTGAATGTACACATGGTACACACATATATGTACGTGCACTCGATACATACCAAATTAATTTTGTTGATTACTTCTGGGGAGGGGACTAGGATTGGGAGGCGAAGGTGGTAAAAAGCCTTATCTATAATTTTTAACTTTACAAGGAGAGTGCACTTGTGTTAAGAATTAGTAAAAACAAGCTGAGAACAGTGGCACACGCCTGTAGTCCCAGCTACTCAGGGGGCTGAGGCAGGAGGGAGCCCTTCAGTCCAGGAATTTGAGTCTAGTTTGAGCAATATAGCAAGACCCCATCTCTTAAAAAAATTGGTAAAAACAAAACCAATACACATACAGAAATCTAAAGAAGCAGGAAAGAACTCATTAGGCAATTGCCGTAAACATTTGGACATATTTTCATCTAGGTTATTTTTTCTATTTATATATTTTTTAGTATTTCTGATCTTTTTAATGTGTTTTAAGTTGTACAAGTAACATTTGCTTGTTAAAAATAACCAGTTTTGAGGGTAAAAAGTTAAAATCCCTTTCTTCAAAGGTCATTCCTTTGCATGGCTTGGTGTGCATACTTTCAGACCTTTTTTCCTGCACATATATCATCATTTAAACTTATGGATATGCATTTTAAAGCATCGTTTTATGCATTTTAAAGCATTATTCTTTTAAATATGGTTGTGAACTCTCATTTTTTTTTGGTCACCACTGTGTGCGGACACTATGTGTTTTATGTAATATCTCATCTCACCCTCACGGAGCCTGTGACAGAGCTCTGGGGAGTCCTGGCTTCCCATCTGGGAAACGAGAGGATAACAAGGGCCACCTCACAGAGTTTTGGGAATCAAGTGCGACATTACTGGCAAGGCACTTAGTGGGAAGGGGCTAGCATGAAGTCAGTGCTCACCACGCGTCTCACCATGCTCCTCGTGAGCAGCGGGTGCAGAAGCCTCTGCTTCATCTTGGAGCACAGAGCCCTGAGTCTCACAGGTATTAAGCCACTTGCTTGAGGCCTAAAATCTGATAAAGAGGTTTCTTCTGGCTTCAAATTCTACTTTCCGCTACTCTGAAAACAAGGGGAGTTGGGCATTTGGAGAAACAGGGTAGAAAGGTTGTCACCTACGGGCCAAGAGACAGTTTCCCATCCTTGTTGATTGGCACCCTGTTACATACATTTTTGTCATTCTCAGTTGAAGAGAACTTGTTTTCTCTTCCTGCGCCAAAGGATCATACAGGCCCTAGCCCCATTAGCCAGGCCAGGTTTCATGTGAGTTTGAGTACTTTTCTGCCAAATCGAATGTGCTTTCTCTTCTTTTCCTGGCTGCTCCAGACACAGGCAGGAGAGATGGTGACCCTGCCTATTTAGGACACCCAGAGATGTGGCCTGCCTGGGCCCCTTTGGAAAACTGCTGCCACTTGCTGCGGTCAGGAGGGGGAGGGAAGAGTGTGTGTGGGGGGAGGGGGCCGAGATTGCTGGGCCACTTCTCTGCCAGGCAGAGGAGTCCGAGTATGGCAGTGGCCGCGAAGCCAGACTCTTGTCATGGTTTTTTCATTGTGTGTGCGCATGTGTACATACATGTCCATGTGGGTGCACGCATGTGTGTTGGGGGAAGGGCTCTGATTATTGGTTACTGGCAGTTTCACTTCATTTTACTCTGAACAACTCATGATTAACCAGAGTAGCAAAGGTAATTGAAGTGGAATATTTACTTACTTGGTTTGAGGTTAATATTTTGAACTCTACCATCAAGACAGGGGGCTCGGATGTCTGCAGGTCTGGAAAGTGCCCATCCCTGGCGCTGAACCCACAGCGTGGAACCCAGCGCCACTCGAAGCCTGTCACTCTGCACTTCTAGCATTTGCGGGAGGTGAGGCTGTGGAGGAGGAAGGCACAGCTTTGTCATTTCTTTCCTTCAAAGGAGATAAATGTATTCAGTGAATCAGACCTGAGACCAGTTCCCCCATCCCCAAATGTGCATTTTGGGTTAGATTACGAACATAAGAGTTTAGATAATGGCCTTTGGAGACTCATTTTCCCATCATTAGTGAGAGGATCGCATAACGTGTAATGACTGAAAAGACACGTGCAGGATGTGTGTCATGCTGCTCTGCAGTGTGGCTGGTAGCCAGCAGTGACCCCCCTCTGCTCTGCGCTGCCCACACTTCCTGCGAGTGTTCAGTAAATAATGTCATTCATGGGCAGCGAGGTTTAAGATGGAGAAAA
This sequence comes from Mirza zaza, assembly GCA_008750895.1. Classification (NCBI taxonomy): domain Eukaryota; kingdom Metazoa; phylum Chordata; class Mammalia; order Primates; family Cheirogaleidae; genus Mirza; species Mirza zaza. The sequence goes on along the minus strand of VSMD01058279.1, from coordinate 124,645 downwards.
TCCATTTGAGGTCCCCGATGAAGTCATGCGACTCTTTGGAACCAAGTGAAGGCAGAGCGTTTGGGGAATGCTGCCTTAGAGACTCGAGCTTTCGGTTTTGGCCTCATCCCTATCAAGTCCAACACACGATGCCACCACCGGTAACGGTATCCTCGTCACCAGTCGCATCTGGTCGGGCGGGTCAGTCGGGGCAGTGACCAGGGCACTCTCCTGGCTCTGACTCCTCCTGTGGACTGGGATGAGTGGCAGAACGAGGACTGTGGGGTTCTCCCCTCTGTTTCTGACTTGTGGGGGACAAGGGCGGAAGATGGACAGCTGCCATCAGCAATCCTTCCAGTGCTAAGTTCTGTTAGCAAAGAGACCGCCTCGTGTAATTTCCTGATCACTGCCCCGCCCTCCTCCCTATGACCCTCGGCTTTGAGCCTTATGGCCCCAGACCGTACACTGCCCCCGTCCCCCACCCTATTGTAGACAGGGCCCCATGCCGTTCCCCCTTATTCCTTGACAGTTTTAGCTCCTGGCTCATTGTCGCTGTCTCCAGTATGGCTCCTGTCATAATTCACATAGACACAGACAAACCTTCCTGGACCCTGAGGCCCCTTAGGTCAGAACTCACTGCAGGTTCTCATCTCCTCTGTCCCAGCCACCTACTCCTGCAGGCACACCTGAGCCATGGTCACCATCAGTCACTGCACCCTGGTCCACAACACAATCGCAGTATCACGCCTCCCAGCCTCTGCCTTCTATCTGTCTGCCTTTGGTGACTCCGGCCCCGGGGATTCCTCAACCCCGCCGACCTACACGTCACTGATCCTGCTGTCTTCCCCCTGTTTGGACCCGACCTGGCTGAGATCCTCTGAGCCTTCCTCATTACTCCTTTGTGTAGGCCCCCACCTCCCTGACACCCCTCTCCGTGGGCTCAACCCCTGCTCCCGCCTTCTCCACATCCGCACTGGACCAGCTGCCCCTATTCCCTGCCCCAGCCGTGGGTCCTGACTGCTAAGTGCCGAGCACCCGTCCGTTCCTGGTGCTGCCCTGCAGTTCCCCTCACCGCCCCCCCCTTCTCACTTAAAGCTGCTGTCCTCCCATCAGGCCATCTCAAGACGACGCGCCGGTGCTCCTCCTCGGTTGTGTTCCCTCTCCTCGTGGTTGTACACAGGTACACCTGCAGGTGTCCCCTGCCTGCCGTCCTGTGTAGGCGGGCGAACTGGTAGAGCATATTTCCAAGTCTGTCCTCACCTGTGCATGGTGCGTGGGTGCGCCACCTCTCATGAACACACTCAGCACTGTCCCCTCTCCTGCATCTCAAGCTGCCCCTCCCCAGCAGACGCCCCCAGCACAGGAACATGCTGCGCTGTCTCCCATGCCCCCCTCCCACCCCGGCCAGAGCTGCCTCGTCTTTCACAGCCAGATTCCTGAACAGAGTGATCCACACCCTCTGCTTTCCACTTCCTCTCCTCTCATTGCCTCTGAGCTCCCCGGTGGGGCTTCTGGCCATCACTGTACTGGAACGGCAATTGCCAAGGTCACCAAATGTTCCCGTTGCCACAGGAGTATGATTCTCTGCCTTTGAACTGCTTAATGCTCAGCAGCATTCAATGCACAGAATCAATGGACACCCTTCTTGCAAACCGTCTGCTCTCTTGGCCTCGCCAGCCATGCCTCGTTTCCTTTGTGGTTCTTGCTCACCTTCTTCACCTTTGCATGGTGGGACACCCAGGTGCAGTCCCCTGACTTCTCTAACTGCCTGTCCTCTCAGGAGCGCTCGCACGCTTTAAATGACTAGATGCTGCCAACTCCCAATTTGCTGCCACAGCCCAGGTCTGCCCCTGGAGTCCCTCCCTGGTACTGTCCCTCCCCACAAAGGTGGCTGGCAGGCATCCACTGAGAGATGCCTCAGACTCTAACGTGGAAAGAGCCTCTGAGCTCTCTCCCCAAGCCTGGCTCTTCCTCAGTCCTCCCCATCACGGGACAGGAACTCCGGCTCTCCATTTGTTCAGGTCGAAACTTGGGGTGATTCCTCTTGTTCGTCCTATGCCCACACCCAGCCTAGCCAGTTCTGTTTGCTCCGCCTTCAAAGGACACCCAGCGTCCGGCCTCATCTCAGGTCTCTCACGACCAACACCGGGTCCTTTCCTCACTGGGTTGCTGCGGCAGCCTTCTTTCCAAAGGGGCTTCTTGCTCCCACTCCTACCCTGCTGCAACTCTCTGCCGGCAGTCAGAGTGATTCTTCTGGAACATAAGTCAGATCCTGTCATGCTTCACTTCAAAACTCTCATTCAGAGAAAAAGGCAGTTTCCTGCTGGGGCTTACACGGTCCTATGTGACCAGCCTCTACCACCTCTCTGAGCTCATCCAGCGTCTCCCCTCACTCTGCAGAGCCTCCTTGGCCTTGGTTCTCTTCCTGTACACACCAAACATACTCAGGCCCCAGGGCCTTTGCATCTGCTCTTCTCTCTGCTTGCAACGCCTTTTCTACAGTTTTTTGCATAGGTCGTCCCCTTTTTCCTGTCAGGTATCTGCTCAGATGCCATCAAAGAAGCCTTTTCTGCACACCCTGTATAAAATAGCAAATGCCCACCCCTGCAGAACTCATCGTTTCTCTAACTCTGCTTTCCTTTTTTCTTTTTAAAAGTCTTTTTCTGTCCTGTCTCCTACTATTAGAATGTCCACAGTGCATAGAACAGAGCTGGCACTTAGGCCAGCGTGGGTATTCCTTCGATGAATGACTTTAAGATTGTGGTTGAATTTTAAAGCAAAATTGTACAGATTCCTGAAGCTCGTCTCATAGCAAGATAGATCAGTGTAGACTGGTCAGACTCGCTAGGAGTTTCTTTAGTTGAAGAACAGTCATCCACATCTGTAAACTGATGTAAACTGGCTCTGGAATAATTGGTCAGCGGGCCCGAGTGCACATGTGTTTCAAATGGCGCTGAAGGAAAGAAATGAAAACTCAAAGTGTTAAAAGTTAGTTGTTTTTGTAGGTCTGAATTCAGTTGCTGCCACCCCTGCATTTTCATGCATCTGGCGGTCCTTTTCTGCCGCGTGTTCCGTGTATGCCCTGAGGCGATCCTGCGCCTGTGTGAGGGCTGGGAAAACGCGGTGGCGGTTATGCACAACAGGCGAGATAAGTGTCCTAGGTTGTCATTTGTTTCTGTTTGAACTGTTCCCTGGAAAGCTGAGTAGAAACCCGAACAGTTGATTGTACAACTGTACAAATTAAGGCAGAATTTTTTTCCCACTTGCCTTAAAGCAAAGTTGCTTGTTTTAAAAGTGACCTAGAAGTGAACTTGCGGTGACATTTAAAATTATACAAATGGGAAAAAGTCAGTGATGCATCTTTGCATGCACCGGAATTATTTATTTTTCTGTGTTTGCTTTAGGCAAGCATGAGGCGGAGGAGAGTGCGTGGCTTGATATCAGGCGGTCCTGGGTTGGAAGAATGCACACTTTGTCCCTAGCTTAGAGGTGTGACCTTGGGCAAGCCGTTCAGCCTGCCTAGGTCTCAGTTTCTTGCTCCCTTAAATGGGGATAACACTGACCCCACAGAATTTCTCTGAGGCTTCTGTAAGGTGAGCTAGCTCAGTGTCTGGCACACACACCTTCTGTCTGGAGAGAATTTGTGTGTGTCACATCGCTATTTCACTAAGAGTATTAATTCCATCGTACAGGAAATTTAGACACTGAATGCGAGGTTATCCCCTGTCCACCATCAGAGCCGCGCCTTTCCTGCCCATCCTCCAGGTTTCCTGCTGCCTGCGGTTCTCCTTCCTCCACCTGTCAGCTCCAACCGCACAACCTAGCGGTGTTCTGGACTCAGGGAAGGCTTGTTTTTCACTTTCCAGGAATCCTTGCCTTCCCATTTCCTTTCCCGAAGTGACTTGCCCTGGGATGCAGCTAACCCTGAGTGCATTACTGTCAAATGTTTCTTTACTACATGTCCCTTTCCTTCTGGTGGGAATTCCTCCCCCGCACCCCCCCCCCTTAGGACTAACGGGCTCATTAACAACAGCAGAACAATTTACATTTCCTTTCTGTATGAATTGATCCATCCCTTTCTCTATTCTCTGGCTATAACTTGCTAAAAATGAAGTAGGGTTGGGTGGGTTGGTAGAATGAATGGACGCAGAGGTTGTCCAAAGAAATACAATCTTTGGGAAGAAAAATCTTGCAAAGGCAGGTTTTGCACTGTGAATTTTCTAGACCCGCCCAGGCACCCACAGCCAATTAATGCCCAGCCATTAATCTGTAGGTCTTGTAGAGCAGCCCTTCTCAATATAACACCTTTCCTGCTGTTTCAGCCAGTATTCATTACACAGAGCAGAAGTGCGGGCGGCAGGTCAGGCCAAGGGAACCAGCTCGGGACTTGCCCTCCTCTGCCTACCCTCAGCCACCAGGTGGCAGCAGAGTCTGCCCGGGCCTGGGAGATGACAGAGCAGGTCTGAGTCACTTGGTAAGGACTGTGCTTAGGAGCCTTGTAAGCCTGTGTAAGTCAGTCTTGGCGTCTGTAGCTGAAAGGCAAAGTCTTCAGCTTGTAAATGGTATGGCATGTTGTATGAGTGCTCAAAAGCGATCGAGTGATTGCTACTGCCTGAAATTTTGACTTAAGTCTTAGGCCGGATGTGGTGGCTCATCTCTGTAATCCCAACGCTTTGGGAGGCAGAGGTAGGAGGATCTCTTGATGCCAAGAATTCAAGGCCAGCCTGTACAACACAGTGAGATCCTGTTTCTACAAAAAAAAAAAAAAAAAGTCAATGCTTAATTATTTCAAAGTCAATACCTAATTGTAGTCGGTTGTACCTCCATAGTCTTATTTATTTCTAAAAAGAATGCCAATAATGTGTTAGCGCTTTGGAAAATACCTGCTTATTTTTTGAGGATTTCTGTAAAGCTGAGCAAGAAAGGTGGCATGCAAGTGGCAATAGGTACTCTGTTGAAAGCTCCCAAGTACATTGCATTGTGCACAAACTCCTTTTTTCAGCCTAGGTGAGTTGCTTAAACAAATTCCTTCCCAAACCAATTGCAGAGAGAATCTATTCTGCTCTGTGGAGGGGCTTGGAAGCTGCCTTGTTGCTTGTGAAAAGACAAACCTTCAAGCAGTGCTCAGAGCTTTGGGGGTTAAAGGGGGACTCCTCGCTAGAGGGGAGCCAGGGATTCCTTTGCAGGAGGGGACGTCCCTCTTCCCTTACTGAAGGCTGGATATTCTCCCACATGATTAGGCAATGCCATTCACTCTTTGGATAGTGTACAAAGAGTTTGGATGGTGGACTTGGATAGGGTACTTAGTGCTTCTAAGTTATTAAAAAATTAAGAAATTTCACTTTAGTGTACCGAACAGAATTAAAGCCAGTCTGCCATGGTGCAGAACTTTGCCTCCGTGGCTTCTCTTCATGGGTCCAACCAGTAGCAGAGAATTGTCATGGGCAGAGGGCTGAGTTGGGGCTAGGACCGGGGCCTGAGAGTGGCAGCATCTCTTTATGCCTCTGGGGACTCTCTTGATGTCTGCTTTCAGCCCCCGGTCCTGTCAGTGCCATGCAGCCCTTCAACACGTGCACCACAGCTGGTGGATGCTTCTAGACTAAGATGGCCAGGAGGGACTTGGTTAAGTGCAGGCTGAAACACAAGAGCTAAAAAGGGGAGAGGAGAATCTCGAGAAGGCTATTTGAGGTAGGAGCAGGATACAGTATAGCCCCTACGCAGCCCTCCCTTTTCCCAGTTCTTACAGCCGAATGGGACTCCCTGACCTACGTGGCCTTGAGTCCACCATGTCAGACTGCAGTGTGTTGGGACCTGCCATGGGAAGGTCCTGGTAACTGGCCTTCCTTGTGCTCTCCAGATCAAGGGGACAGAGTAGATTATTGATACAGCAGTTTGCTTGTGGATCTCTGTCTTCTCTTCTCCTCTCAGGCCAAGGCAGTTGGGCTCTTCAGTGTCCTAGCCTAGGGGTGCTTGTAGGGTGCTTGTAACAGAGCAGTTTGGAGACAGACTCCTTCAGTGCCAAATCGCTTGAGGGGTAAGGGAGGGAGAGGAAGCTGGAGGCTGCAGTGATCCGCGGAGGCTGGAAGGAGATGGAACCTATGGGCTCTACCGCTGGCCGGTATCTGGTTCTGGGGAGGTGGTCTGCTATCTTCAGAGGGGAACCAATGCCCCCGAGCAGGCGAGCGCCCCCACTCCACCCAAGATCCAGGCCTCCACTTGGCAGGGAGCAGCCAGGCCTGATTCAGGTCCACATGGATTGAGACAACAGGCATCTCTGGGAAAGTGTGAACTGAAAACTAAGGGAGCCTTCTGGAATACTTTGCCCCGGGACCTTTGCATAACCTTGAGGGAAGGGGATAGGGAAGCCCTATCCCAATAATAATTGAATTTCCAACCAAATGGGGACTTGGAATCCGACTTAAGAAAATAAAGAAATAATAAAATTTCTTTCACATATGTGTTTGTAATTGCAAATTCATACGCATTATGCCAAGTTGGCCCAACCTAACATTTGAGAAAGGGCAATGTTGCCTCTCGGTCTCAGTTACCAACAAAAAGGATAAGTTAATGAAAGTGGAGAACAGATGAAATTCTACTCCCAACTTATCAAAAGAACCCACCCTCATTTTTTTGAGAATTTAAAATATGTATATTTTATTTTTACCAACAGGAGCGCCTGTTGCTTTCCTTGGTTTGTCCATTTCAGGAAGAATATTTTGACTTTCTATCACAGTAGGTAAAGATTTAGCTTTTTCATACAGCTTTTTTAGCTCTTCCCCCTGTTCTCACACTGTATTTTAACTACTTTTAATTAACAGTGTTTACATGTTGTGGTTGTATACCATGGTTGTGCCTTTTATTAGACATTCTAAAAATATACTTTCCCCCCTCACTTGTATAACTGTCTATATCCCTATACTCACTTTTCCCCATGAGATTGGTCATAAGCCTTTTATTAGTTTTTTTTCCAACTGTTGAAGCACAGCCTATAGTCCACACCCCCATCCCGTTTCTGGAAGCCTCTGTCCTGCTCCAGCCTGGATGGGTTGGTCCTTTGGACTGCTGGGAAACTACTGCAGAGGGACTTCCCCTTGCGTTAACCCTGGGAGTTCCCTTCCTTGCTCGTTTCTTGGTTTTCTGAATCCTTTATCTTTTCCTTTCTTGTTTCACTCACTTGTAATGTAGCATAGTCATTTCATAAGAATGGGAGCATAGAAGGCACATGTTTTGAAATGTTTGAAAATGTCTTTGTTTTTTTCTTAGACACAGTTGGTGGGTATCCAATTCTAGGTTGAAAACATCTTTGCTCAGAATTTTGAAGGCCTGTCCCATTACCCTTTAGCTTCTGGGAAGCGGTTGAGAGGCCACTGCCATTCTATTTTTTATTTCTTTGTGTAAACTCTTTTTTCTCTCTGAAAATTTTTAGGATATTCTCCTCATCCCAAGTGTGCTGAAATGGGTGAGGGTGTGTTTTCAGTTTTGGGGCTGGATATTTGGTAGATTTTTTAAATCTAAAAACTCATCTTTTTCAGCTTTGGGAAAGGTTCTTTGATGATTTCTTTCTCCTTTATTGTCTCTGTTTCTGGAATTCCTCTTAGCCAGATGTTAGACTTCCTGTGTTGTTACTTTAGAGCCTTTATCTTTGGCCTTCTGGTTTTCCTTTATGGGAAATTTACTAAATTTTATCTTCCTACTTTTCTGTTGATTATTAAATATTTCTTCTATCATATTTTCAATTTCTAGCTCTTTGTTTTTTAGTGTATCCTTTTCTTATTTTATGGGTATAATAGCATCTCTTTCTCTCTAAAGCTGTTAATTGCAGTTTTAAAAAATTATTATTTATTTACTTATTTATTCTTTTTGCATTTTTATTTATATGTTTTATTCTGCTCCTAGAATTGTGTGTTTCCTCCGGGTTCCTTTTCCCAGTTGTTTGCTTTAGTTTCTTTCTTATATTCCTCAACTGTCTGCCCATTTATATTTGACCTTGAGGTGCTAAGACGCTCCTTACAGGCTGGCTATGCTTGGATGGGACCTGCTGATCGCATTGCTTGATTTTATTCTCATCTGCTTCCTGCATCACCTTGGTTCCTTTGGGTTCCCTTTCCCCGCTTTGTTTTGGTCACTTCTATTGTAGTTGGAGGGTTTCCTCAAATGTGGTTGAACCGGGTCTGTGTGTGCACCAGGGGTGAGGCACAGAGGCTGCCCTTGGGCCGGGGCCCTGCAGGGCGACTGGGGGCCAGGCCGGCTATGCCCCGATGTTCACTGGTCACCAACACCCACTTGCTCCCGCTGCCTTCCCATCGACCCCAGCCTCCTCGCAGGCAGGCGTGGCCATGGGACCAGCTCTGCTTAATGAAGCATTTACTAGCTGGTGCGGTCAGTCATGGAGATGACATACCGGATGACAGAGCCAGGAGGTGGGGCAGCCTGGGTCGCTGGGACCTCAGAGCGGGACAGGGGACAGCTGACCTGGAGAGTCACCTGCCTTTCATTGGATGCAAGGGAGAGAAATACAGTTTAATTTGAGAATCGATTGGTTACCACAGCATCACCTAGACTACTCTGCCTAACGTCCTCATCTTGTTGCAGGGCCCTAAATGTTAGTGTCAGGAACCGAATAACTCTGGAAAAGGGCTGTCTTTTCCTCCAGAGAATAACCCTCCATTGCCTTCTGAGAGCAGGGCAGGGGAGCGGCGTGGCCTCTATTTTCATCCCTGAGGTCACCCCTCTCCTCCAGTGCTCCCGGTCCCAGAGACCAGGGAGTAATAATTCCAACGTCCTGCCTGGGACAGGCCCGTGGCTCCCGGGATTCCGAGTGTGGACAGGCGGCTGCCGCTTCCCGCCAGCCTTGGAGTTGGAGCTTTTACAGCTCGTCACTTCCTGCTCCTCCATCCACTTTCCATCTCCAAAACCTGGACCAACTCTCTTGGCCCCGATGTCTTCTCTCCAGGCCTCTTTGTCTTCATGGGTTTACACCTATATTATTCCTTTTCTCCCATCTTCCTGGGTTTTCCTGAGGAGATGGTGTAAATGAATAGGGTCCTTCTATCGCGTTTGGAAATCTGCTCGCTGGCTCTCTCCCTTCTGAAAACTCTAAGTATAATTTACAGACAGTAACATGCAAAGGTCTTAAGTGCATAGTTCTTTGGGTTTTGATGAATGCACAACCCACCTCCCAACCAGGACACAGAATGTGCCACCGCCCTGTAATCCCTCGGCACCCATTCCGGGAACCTCCTCGTTCCTCCATCATCTACCCCCTTCCTGACCTCTGGTACCTTAGGTAAGTTCTGCGCCCTTCTTTTTGAATATCCAAGGTTAACATATATATGGTCCAAATCACTCTCCCAACTTAACTGAAGAAAAATTCTATTATTATAAGAAGTTGGAATTTAACTAAAAGCAATGCTATTTTGTTTAAAAACAAAAAAGCCACACAGAATTTTGCCCAAATGTAACCTCCGTCAAGAGTGAGGAGAGAAGGTGGATCGTTTTCTAAAAAGGGTTTTGAGGAAATCAGTTTCCTTCATAAGCAGCAGAACTTTATGTCAGTTAAAAACTTACTTCATGAACAACTCAAGAATTCAAAAAGGAGGACCCTAATGTCTTTGAACAAACATGTCTCCTTCACAGATTGCCAACGTCACACTCCCTTTTGTTCCTCTGAACAAAAACTGAGATTTCCCTTTTAAAAAAATGTATATGGGACCTCTCTCATCAAAAAGCATATTATTAGCTCTCCTTTCAATAACCTTCTGAAGTTCATGGACTTCTGGGCACAAGGCCCTCGTGCCGGGGTGGGGGGTGGGGTGGGTCCTGGGCTGTGCCCTTGAGTGTGAAAGAGAACCTGTCATATTGGTGTGGGAAGGACTGGGGTGTGACAGTTTCCTGGTTTCTCATCACCCTTGTTATGTAGACTTTTCATGAGCAATGAAAGCTATTTTCCCAAATTTTGAGTATTTTTCCCACAAGGCTCAGCAAGCTCTTCAGGACAAGCTAAGCCATCTGTAGAGAGATGGAGCCAGGTGTGTCATAGCCAGCATTGATTGACAGGTACTTACCAATGCTCACCCGCTCCTGCCCCAGGTGGGTACCAGGTCTGCATTTTACAGATGTGGGAGGGAGGCACTTCGGCGTAAAGTGACCTGCCCACGGTTACCCAGCCCGTAAGTGATGAGCTGGCTGGCCGTAAGCAACCATCGGGAGGGACTTCCTGGTGAAGGGAGATTCCTGAAGCTCACTGTGGATGCCAGGAAGACATTCCTAATTGTAGCTGGAGTGAGCGATCTCCCTCTTTGCCTTTCACTACCTGCTATTACCTCCTCGACAGGAGTCAGCTTGGAATTGCCGGGATCAACGTCCCACCCTCCCCTTCTATTCCCACTGCCACTGCCCTGGTTCCGGCCTCATCATTTCTCATTCTGACCTTGGAGACACTCTCCCATCTGCTGTCCTTACCTGCAGACTCTCACCCACCGAGTCCATCCTTCACACTTCTGCCAGAGTGGTCCTTTGAAAATGCAAGTCTGATGGTGTCCCTTCCTGTTTAAAGCCATCTGATGGGTCCCCGGTTCCTTCAGAGTAAGGGGCACACGCTGGCATGGTGCTGGGGACCGCCTTGGTTTGATTTCTAGTCACACCTCTGGCCTCTTCTCTTGCAGTGTGATTTCGCAGGCCCCCCACATCTGCCCCAGCCCTCCCCCGTCCCCCATCTGTTCTCTCTGGACACACGGTGCTGCTTCACACCGCAGAATTCCCATTCAGGTCTCTGTTTGGAATGCCCCACCCCATCCACCAGATTAGCATTCATCCTGGGAGACACAGCCAAGGACCACCTCGTCCCTCAGGTCTTTTCTGTCCACCCCTCCCACCACCTCATGGTTTTGCTCTCCTTTGGGTCCTCACCATGTCCTGGCCAGTCTTTTGTAGCGTTGATAACATGCTGTGGCCTTGTTTTTTAATATATTGATCTTTGGCATAAGATGGGGCTCTCCCTGAGGTTGGGGATGGACTTACACACTATTGTATCTCCACTGTCTGCACATATTGGAGTTAGTAAGTGTGGGCGTCTATTTATTTATGTATGAACGAATAGATTCGTTTTCCCTGTTGTATCATATACTCTTCTAAAAGTTACTGGGCTTTCTGGAACTTACATTAAGAAATTCAGATACCAGCAATAATATCCAGAAAACTCAGCCTCTGCCCAAATTGCTCAATGAGATTATGCGTGTCTCAGAGCCAGGAACACAATTTCTGTTTCTTTTCTATTCTTCCCATGCCCTGACACAGCGCTGGATGTGCACTACCTGTTTAAAATTCATTTGCAGATTTGGGTTGGCTAGGTGTTGAGGGTGGGATACGACAGAAAGCGTGGTCCCAGCTCTGGAGGTCCCCACACATAAAATGGGGGATAGGACGGATCCTGTGGGGAAAAAGCTCCATTAAAGCCAATTGCTGAGACCTCCCTCCACAACCCCCCGAGATGCCTGCCCGTGTCCCCAGGAAGCCCTTCCAAGTTGCATGACCCTGATGAAGGTCTTCCTTCACTATATGATTTGTTGCAGGAAAAAAAGGGAAGGAATTTGGAAGCAGTTAAGGTCACTTTGTCCTGAGACTATAGCACTATATCTTGTTAAATAAAATGTCAGGTGATAGTTATCATGTCATTCTTTTCAAATGGTTTTATGCACAATAGATAATTTTATTTTATATATATACCAAATTTGGATGACTAAATTGTCAATTTTTAAGAATTTAGTAAGAACATGTAAATAAATGTGTATTCCCTATTTAAGGAACTCTGAGAAGGAAATGACAAGAGTAATGATGTTTACTGAGGACTGTGGTAGGTTTTTTGCGGATGACTTTTTCTGATCTCCATGACTCTGGAACGTAGATATCGCATCCCCTTCATGCAGATGAGAAAACCGAAGCTCAGACAGGTTAATTTGTGTAAGGTCTCTGCAGCCAGCATTGCAGAGGGTAGGTTCACATGATGTTGCCTATAGATATTCAAATCTAAATTCATTCACATGAAATTATGGGTTAAATCCTTTAGAAAATTGTCAACCATAAGGATTTTGTTGGCAAATATCCATGATTTATTTATTTATTTATTTTGAGACAGAGTCTCGCTTTATTGCCCAGGCTAGAGTGAGTGCCGTGGCATCAGCCTAGCTCACAGCAACCTCAAACTCCTGGGGTCAAGCAATCCTACTGCTTCAGCCTCCCAAGTAGCTGGGACTACAGGCATGCGCCACCATGCCCGGCTGATTTTTTCTATATATATTAGTTGGCCAATGAATTTCTTTCTATTTATAGTAGAGACAGGGTCTCCCTCTTGCTCAGGTTGGTTTCGAACTCCTGACCTTGAGCAATCCTCCCGCCTCGGCCTCCCAGAGTGCTAGGATTATGGGCGTGAGCCATCGCGCCTGGCCATGATATATTTATTTTTAAAATTTTTTATCCATGCACATGTATTTCAGTTTTAACATGAAAAATATTCTAGCTGTTAGATTGAAGAAAAAGATCGCTAGTATACAAAATGAACACAGGCCGATGTCCATCAGTATTTCTGTATAGTAACAGCATGAGAAAACCTGGAACGATATTTTTGGGTGGAGGCAATTTGTCAGTATATACCCAGATCAAAATGACACAAGCCCAATGACCCACTGGGGCCTCTTGGGGATTCCACGGGCACAGTGACGCAGTAGTAAGGACAGAGGCTCTGGGTCACCAGAGACCTGCTGTGGAAATGTTCTCTGCCCTTAATGAGCTACATGGCTCTTGGTGATTTGGTTGGAGCCCCGTTTTCATCATCTGTACAATTAAGCTACTAGTGCCTACTTCCTGGGGTGTCAGAATTGGATATTGGGATGTCTGTCAAGTGTTTGGCACGGTGCCTGTTTGGGGCGCGGCTCAGCCAGGCGAGGGAGCTCCCATCACTGGCAGAACGTGCACCTTCCTTCCTGGTTAACGAGGCCTGCTCTCCTGGCTGTGACGAGGAGAGGACACGAAACTAAAGTTGGGAGCTGGTTAATCACGGAGGTGTCTGAGAACCTCAGTGTTTGGAGAAAAGGATGTGGCTTGGAGGAGGGGTGGGCTGGATGTCTGAAACCGCTCTACTCTCATGAGTGAGCAAGTCGAACAGCTGGAGTCTCCCAGGAAGGCAACACTGCACACCTCAGCTGTGCTCCTGACAGTCTGGGGCCATTTTGTCATGAAGTTGCACAGGGCTTACCTGTGCACTGGGCTCTCTGGGAAACCCCAGTTTCTAAGATTCAGTCCCATTGTCAAAGTCAAATATCTGATTTGTTGGATTTGATCATAGATAGTATAGAAGGACAGGGGGAGGAGAGAGTTGGAACCAAGGCCTACCCTGGGGTGGCTGCCCAGGAATGTGGAGAGAGGGGTGGCAGCATTGGGGGTGGGCTTGATGTGTCCCCTGCCAAGCACATGACATGAAACAAAGAATGGGAGACAGGGAGAGTGCCAACAGACTGCTGAGTGCTAAGCCCCTGTCCCCCATCCCCTACTACACCTTGGTGCCACCACTGACAGCCAGCACAAAGCCTCTAGGGAGATGCCACCAGCATCTTAGGGACCTGTTCTTCCTCCCCACCAAGGGCCCTGTAGAGAGATTTCCCAGATTGGGAGAAGGACTAACTAGGGCTGCTCTACCATGAACGGTCCAGCTAATTGTCTGTGACACCTCCAAGGTGGCTCAATCCTCAGAGAGAGAACCTCAGAAGTGGACATGCTTCTTTCTGTGGGGACATAAAAGAATCATCTCAAGGGCAAGCATTTTGTTTCCTGCCTATCCTTGAGGTTTTAGAAGAGTGACATGAAAGTCTTTAGTGATTCTGGATTTAATGCTTCCACTTGATTCCCCATTTCATCAAACCTCTCAGTGCTATGAAATTTGGATTATTTTTTAATCTTCCCTTCCCATTTTTGTTGTTCTGCTATTGAACTGGTTATGCATAACTCTGTGTTGATGTCTCTGTGGCACCTTCCCTCCAGGGATGGAGCTCTGCTTTCTGAACGACCCCCTTATTCCTCTTGTGGAGGGAGGATGCACCAGGGTGCTCACCCCATCCATCAGGGCCTGCCGAGACTGACACTTCACCGGTGCTTGTAACCTGGGCCATGCCAGACAGAAGGTTCCGAGGCGCCAAGATGCCAAATCTCTTACCCATCCCTCCAGCCATCCGTCTCAGGTGGTTAAAGAATAAATGCATGAAAATTAAGAGCCAGCTCTGACTGAGAAAGAGAATAGGAGACAAGCTGGCTGTCACCTGGAATCACCTGCCGGGAAGCGCTGAGTCACCCGGAGATCAAGGACAGAAAGGAGGCTTGGTGAGTGACAGTCCTACCCTGGCAGCGCCTCGGACAGCAGAGTTTCAATTCAAAGTGAAAACAGATTCGCTGCATTGGAGCCAACCTCTCAGTGTAAGATATTTTATTCGCAGCCCAGGAGTGTTTGTGATAAATAGATCGACATAGGAATGCCTGGCTTCATTTTTCATTTATGTGGGCTACTCAGGACACCTCTCACTTTCCCAATTCTTTTTTTTTTTTTTTTTTTTTTTGAGACAGAGTCTCACTTTTATTGTCCAGGCTAGAGTGAGTGCCGAGGCGTCAGCCTAGCTCACAGCAACCTCAAACTCCTGGGCTCAAGCAATCCTCCTGCCTCAGCCTCCCAAGTAGCTGGGACTACAGGCATGTGCCACCATGCCCGGCTAATTTTTTGTATATATATTAGTTGGCCAATTAATTTCTTTCTATTTATAGTAGAGATGGGGTCTCACTCTTGCTCAGGCTGGTCTCGAACTCCTGTGCTCAAATGATCCGCCCATCTCGGCCTCCCAGAGAGCTAGGATTACAGGCTTGAGCCACCGCGCCCGGCCACTTTCCCAATTCTTTACATCTAATGGCCTCTCCAGAACTTTCCAGAACATGTACAACCTGCCTCTAGCGGGCCTGGGGGTGATTGAGGGTGGGTAGCATGGTAAGACGGTTACTCTCGTTTCAGTTCTCTTTCAGGTCTTCTGGTTGAGTGGAGAGCGGGTCTCAGTTTGGTGTTGGCACGTCCTTAAAACTCCACTAGCCTCTCTCTCTCTCTCTGTTTTGCTTTTTTGAAGGAGAGAGCAGGTCTTCACCAGGCATTTTAGCCGGTAAATATCTAGCTAGAATTTAATAATAGGATTTTATTTTTACTTATTACTTTACTTAAGGTTGCATTTGTTTTAAGGTCTAATGGCAGGTGACACTGGTTTTTCATTCACAGTAGAGATGTTCATCTAGCGCACACAGCACGCTATGGAAGATCTGTTTTAAATACTCTATAGAGAGAAACTCTTATGATTCTCATAACCTAATAACAAACCTATCTGGGAAGAACTATAATCACCCTCATTTTATAGGTGGGGAAACTGAGGCACGGGGGTTTAAATCAGATTAGGAAGTGGTAGAAGCGGTGCTAAAACCGGGGTGGCTCCAAACTTTGTGTTCTTCACCTCTGTGTTACACTGCCTCTCCATAGGAACATTAAAAATTAATGTATGCTGGGGAAAAAGTGAGTTGATTTGAAGGAAATATTGATGAAAATGAGGCGCAAGCACTGTGTGGAGAAGGCAGGTGCTGTGGAGATGAACTAAAATGAGTGCAGTTGGTGGCTACACCGGCCACTAGAATGAAGAAGGGACCAGCAGATTAAACACTTGACCTTGGATAGGGCAGGCTCTCCAAAGGGGTCCCTGGAGCTTCAGAGAAACCGCCTTGCCTTGTGGGCCGCTTCTGCAATAGCGACATCTTGCAGGAGCAGATGCATTTGTGATGGAGTGTGCGCCACACGCACACGCCTCGCTGCCTTTACTATTATGTGCCAGGAACTGAGCTGGAAGCATCTTCATCTTCTTGGTTCTCCTCTCTACTCGTGGTGAGGAAGCTGAGCAGAGATACGCCGAGGGACCTGTCCGGGGGACCCCACTGACACAGCAAGTCCTTGGGGGCGCTGCTGGGCTGGGCGGCGAGGCCAGGCTGCTCCTGAAGCCAAGCGAGGTTTCAGCCACTGCAGATTACACCGGCAATTATTTGTCACTGGAAAGCGAGCTCAATTTTCCTACATTTTCTCTCAAGAAAAGAAAGTGTTGGGTCTAAACATGTCTCTGGGCCACGATTCTCCAGCTTTGGGATTTAAATAATGAGGAATTTAAATCTTAGGGACTGATTGGATTTGGCAGCTATTTATTTTACTAAGTAATTAAAAATGAAACAGTACTTCCTTAAGCAGTAACAAAGTCTCACAACTATCTGTTATCACTGTCAATATGTAAATGAAAGGAGATCCTAACATGGAAATGTAGAGAGGAAACAAACTCAGAATGGCCTGTGTGTCTGCGTGCATGTGTACGTATATCACGTTGCTTAAGACACATCCAAACCTCCTCATGGAACCGAACTGCTAGTGTTAGGAACCGCCGTCGTGGGGCGCCTGTCACTTCTGCTGTCTTTTGTTGGCTGTCTTAATTTAAAAATTATTTCCTTCAAGTGATACCAAGAAGGTATCTTCTAATTGTCCTTAAACTGAAGGTTCTGCCGGAGGATTGTCCTGGCTCTTACACTCTGCACACTTTTAAAAGGCTGCCTCCCACTTGGCCCTGCCTCCAGCAGCATAGAAAGTTCTGGAAGGTTGTGAGCTGGGAGTGGGCGGCGTGGTGTCTGTCTGCTCACCGCTCTTCCTGGGACCCAGCACAGAGCCTGGCACGGAGTGAGCGTGACCGACAGAACCAATGAATGGCTGATGAAAGGGAGAACTAAATTTTTAATTTTTTTTCCTTTGTGTGTAGATCTGATAAACTCTTCATATAAAACACATTTGTAAATTATGAAATATCATAATAAAAATACACTGTGAACCCACCACACAACTTAAGAAGAAGATTTGGGATAGCTCCCCTATCCCTGCCAACTTGCTTCCCTATAAATACAAACTAGCTTGAATTTTGGGTTTAGCATTCCTTGCTTTCTTAAAGTACAGAGGTTTTTTTTGTTGTTTGTTTTGTTTTGTTTTGTTTTTTGAGACAGAGTCTCACTCTGTTGTCCAGGCTAGAGTGAGTGCCGTGGCGTCAGCCTAGCTCACAGCAACCTCAAACTCCTGAGCTCAAGCAATCCTTCTGTCTCAGCCTCCTGAGTAGCTGGGACTACAGGCATGCGCCACCATGCCTGGCTAATTTTTTCTATATATTTTTAGTTGTCCTAATTTCTTTTTATTTTTAGTAGAGACGGGGTCTCGCTCTTGCCCAAGCTTGTCTTGAATTCCTGACCTCGAGCGATTCTCCTGCCTCGGCCTCTCAGAATGCTAGGATTACAAGTGTGAGCCACCACGCCTGGCCTAAAGTACAGTTTTTAAAATCACATTCCTAAACAATATTGCTTAGTTTTTGCTCATTTCTGAGCGCTATAAACATGGTACCATATGATGTATATCGACCATCCTAAATTTTGTGTTTATTAGCGTTGCTTCCTTAAAATATAGTTTTAAGAATTACATATGTATGTATCCCTAAACAATACACCCTTTCATTTTAACTTGGTTTCTGAGGTTTGTAAAAGTGACATCACATAGCGTGTAGTTATGCTACTTGCTTTGTCCACACTCCATAATCACGTTTCTGGGGCATTTATTTTCGTTGCCGAATAATAGGCCATTATCTGGATCGTGCATTTTATTCGTGTATTCTCTTGTCAATGGAATTCGAGTTGTTTCTAGTTTGGGGCAGTTATGAACAATACTGCCACAAACACTCTTTTAAAAAACTCTAGTTGTTAACATTACACGTGAAACAAAATGAAAGGTTAATGATACTAAAAGATGAACACCTTTAAGCACTCCCATGAAAAGAAGACTGATTCTGACCCCATAGCCTGCCACATTCCCTTTCCCAAGCACATGCCCTCCCTCTTCCCCAGAGCAACCACCAGCCTCCCTGCCTTCTCCCCTCCCCCCCCCCCCCCTCCCCCTCCCCTCCCCTCCTCTTCCCTTCTCCCCTCTCTTTTCTTTTATGTCAAAATATTAGGCTACAGTTTTCCACTGTGTGTTTCCCTGGCAGCTTTCATTGTCTGCAGGGATGTTATTCCACTCCTTATTTTTTCTTTGAATAACTGTGTGGGATTTCACTTCAATCCTTTTCTGCTACTTATGTTTACATAATATTAGATTTCCTGAACTTTTTGAAAGGAGGCATAATGTAAGTTTTTCTCATTTCACAATAGTAGAACACTCTCTTCTATTGTTTTTAAGTATCAAAAATATATGGCGCCTCACTTCCTGAGATCTTCCAACTGTTTTCCCCTATTAATACTTTTGTCCGTATTCTCATTTTCTCTATTTTCCTGACCTGCTCAGTTTGGACTCTGTTCCTGGCAGTTGCTCCTCACTTGGTGATTGTCCTGGATGGGGGCTTGGGCTGGCTAGTTCTGAGTGGTTTATTAGGCCCTGTCTTTGCCCTGGGTGCTCAGGTGGGGTCAGAGTACACAGGTACTGCCCCAGCCAGGTGCTGCTCTCCAGCTGGCCAGCTGGCTTGACAACGTCTGCCTGTTGGTTATTTTTAAGTTCTTAGGTCTGTCAGATGCTCCGTTGCTTCCTTCTGCTGCCTCTGACATAGATGTGGACACCGTGAAGATCTTGTAGGTGTGTCTCCGCCCATTAGTGTTTTAGGGTTTGTAGGAATTCCGTGTCATTTGGTTTGTTTTAGTTATTGTGCATTGGGTTTTTTGTTTTTAGTTTTACAATCCTGGTGGCTTTGTGTACATTTATAGCAGATTTGGAGAGATTAAATAATTATACCATTAAGATTTCTGCCTTCCCAGAACCCTCATGAATATTTTTATACACGGCTACTATTGCACACCTATAAGATTTTTTTTCTAAATACACTTAGGGGAGAAATACAGGTTCTTAGGCTATGCAAATGTTCAACATTATAAGATAAAGCTAAATTGTTTTCTAAAGTTTTTATATCAATTTGTGCTACCATCTTCCTTATGGTTTCTTTGGATTTGTTTTTCTCTTCCTTTTCTAGTTTTTTAAGGTGGAAGTTTAGGTTATTTATTTGAGATTTTTTTTCTCTTCTTAATATAGGTATTTACAAATATAAATTTCCATCTAAGCAATGCTTTAACTGTATCCCATAAAGCTTTGGGATGTTGTATTTTTGTTTTCATTCATCTCAAAATTTTTTTCTAATTTTGCTTGTTATTTCTTCTTTGATGTCTTGGTTATTAAGGAGTGGTTTAATTTCTGCATCTTTGTGCACTTTTCAAATTTCTGTTATTAATTTTTAATTTCATTTCACTACAGTCAGAGAGCATACTTTCTATGATTTCTATCTTTTAAAATTTATTAGGGCTGGGTGCAGTGAGTCATGCCTGTAATCCCAGCACTTTGGCGGGCTGAGGTGAGAGGATCACTTGAGGCCAGGAGTTCGAGCCCAGCCGAGGCAACTCAGTGAGACCCTATCTCTACAAAATAAAAAAAATTAGCTGGGCATGGTGACATGTGTCTACAGTCCTAGCTACTGGGGAGGCTGAGGCAGGAGGATCAGTTGAGCTTGGGAGTTGGAGGTTGCACTGAGCTATGATCACACCACTGCACTCCAGCCTTGTTTTACATGCCCTAATGGATGGACTGTCCTGGAGAATGTTCTATACGTATTTAATAATTAAGAATTCTGCTTTTGTTAAGTAGAGTGTTCTTTAGATGTGTGTTAAATCTAGTTTTTTTAATAGTGTTTTTCAAGTCTTCTATCTCCTTGGTCATCTTTTGTCTAGTTCTACCAATTACTGAAAATGAGGTATTAAAGTCTCCAGTTGTTATTGTTGAATTATCTATTTTCCCCTTCAGTTTTTGCTTTATGTATTTGGGACTGTGTTGCTAGGTGCATATGTGTATAACTGTTCTGTATTCTTGACAGATTGACACTTTTATTATTACAGAATGTTCTTCTTTGTCTCCAGTAATAGTTTTTGTCTTAAAGTATATTTTATCTTTAGCATATAGCCAACTAATTCTCTTTTGGTTACTATTTGCATATCTTTTTTCATCCTTTTACTTGCAACCAATTTGTGTCTTTGAACTATAAACGTATCTTTTGCAAATAATATATAGTTGAGTCATTTTAAAAAAGTTCATTCTGCCAATCTCTGCCTTTTACTTGGAGTGTTAAATCCTTTTACATTTAGTATAATTACTGATAAGTTAGAATTTATTTGCTATATTGCTATTGCTTTTTATATGTCTTCTTTTTTGTTCCTCAGTGTCTCCTTTACTGCTTTGTGTTAAATAGATATTTTCTAGTGCACTATTTCAATACTCTTGTCATTTTACTGTTTATTTAAAAATTATTTCTTTCTGATTGCCCTGGGGATTATAATTGACACAAATTTATAACAATTTAGTTTGCATTAATATCAAATTAATTTCAATATTATACAACAACTTTGCTTCTATATACTTCGTTTTCTCTCCCTCCTTTGTGATGTTATTGTACAAATTACATCATTATACACTATGTGTCCATCAACACAGAAATATAATTATTGTTTTATATGTTGTATTTTAAGTCAGATAGGAGAAAAAAGAATTACAAACAAAATACATTTATACTTTATGTTTACCTCTGTAGTTACCTTTACTGGTGCTATTTGTTTCTTCATGTGGATTTGAGTTACTGTCTAGTGTCCTTTAATGTGGCCCAAAGGACTTCCATTAGCATATCTTTTAAGGCATCTCTGCTAGCGACAAATTATTTTTTAGTTTTTGTTTACCTGGGAATGCCTTCATTTTTTAATATATTTATAATGGGTATTTTGAAATTTTTTTCTGCAAAGTTTGACTTCTGGGCATTCCCACAGACAGTTTCTGTTGTCCTTCCTCCCCCACAGTGTATGGGTTATACTCTCCTATATCCTGCATGACTCATGTTGGAAACTAGATATTTTAGATAATATTCTTTAGCAACTCCAGTTACTCCTATGCCTTCAGAGCTTGTTGTTTTTATTTGCTTGTTTGTTTTTTAGTGACTGGCTGGATCATTTTAGTGAAATCTATTCCCTTCCTCCCCCATAGTGTTAAACTTCTCATGTTGCTCCTTCTAGGAAGAAAGCCCTTCAACTAACTGTATCTTGGAAAGAGGTAGCCCTGTGTTCTTGGCAATCTAGAGTGGAATCTGTGCCTCAATGAGCTCATAAGGAACAGAAGGGAGTAGTGTTGGTTCGAATATCACATATTCTTGCCTTTCTTACCAATTTATTTTTGCAAATTTTCTTGAATATCTTTTCCTTCATTGTCCATAGGTCTGTGGGCCATTTCCAGAAGCTTTAAATGTTATTTTGAAAATGATTTTTATTAGTTTCACTGGGGAGTGGATCAGTGGAACTCCTTACATTATTACGCTGGATGTTGATCTCTCTGTCTTTCACTTTTTAAGGCAGATTTGTTAGCTGTGGAAGTGTTGGTTGATTGCCTTTATCTTTCAGCACTTTATATTTGCCATCCTGTTGCCACTGGCCTCCATGGTTTTTGATGTAAAATCAGCTGTCAGTCTTATTAAAGATCCCTTGTATGTAATTAATCACTCCTGTCTTGTTACATTCAAGATTCTTTTCTTTTGGCTTTAGACAGCTTGATTATGTTGTGTTTAGGTGTGGATCTCTTTGAATTTATCCTACTTGGAGTTCATTGGCATTTTTGGATGTACACATTAATGTTTTTCATAAAGTTTGGGAAGTTTTTGGCTGTTATTCAAATATTCTTTTAGTTTTTTTTCTCTTTATCCTCTTCTTCTGAGACTCACTTTATATGTATGTGAATATGCTTTATAGTGTCCCACTTGTCTCTTGGGCTCCGTTCATTTTCCTTCATTCTTTTTCCTCTCTGGTTCTCAGACTATATAATCTCAATTAACCTATTTCAAGTTTTCTGATTCCTTCTTCTGTATGCTTAATCTGCTGTTGAGTCCCGCTAATGATTTTTTAACAAATTTGAGTTATTGTACTTTTGTAATTCCAGAATTTCTATTGCATGTTTCAATTCCAGAATTTCTATCTCTTTATTAATACTCTCTGTCTGGTGATATATCTTTCTCATGTTTTCCTTTAGTTATTTAGACATGGTTTCTTTTAGTTCCTTAAACATATTAAAAATAGATGATTCAAAGTCTTTGTCTAGTAAGTCCAATGTCTGAGCTTCCTCAGGGGTAATTTCTATTGACTGATTTTTTCCTTTGGATCTTTCTCATTTCTTTGCATCTGTCATAGTTTTCTCTTGAGGATCCAACGTTTTAGATAATATGAAGTGGCAAGTCTGGAAATCAGATCTGCTATGGTTTGAATATATCCCTTCCAAAATTCAGGTGTTGAAACTTAGTGGCCAATGTGATGGTACCAAAAAGAGGAACCTTTAATTAGGCCATGAGGGCTCCTTCCTCACAAATGGGATTAAGGTCCTTATAAAAGAGCCTTCACACAGTATTTGGTTCTCTTTCTGTTCTGTCTTCTGCCATGTGAAGACACAGAGTTCCTCCCCTCCAGAGAATGCAGAAATAAGACACCATCTTGGAAGCAGAGAGCAGCCCTCACCAGAAAACCAAACATCCTGGCACCTTGATGTTGCACTTCTCAGCCTCCAGAACTGCGTGAAAATAAATTTCTGTTCTTTGTAAATTTACCACGTCTCAGGTATTTTATTATAGCAGTACAAACAAATTAAGACAAGATTCTTCCCTTTCCCCATGGTTTATTATTGTTTCTTCTGATTACTGTTTGTCTAGTGACTTTTCTGAATTAAACCAGTGAAATCTATATTCTTTGTTGGGCATGACCATGACCGCCACTGATGTCTCTGCTTGCTTAGCTTAGTTGTCAGTTAATGACTGGAGAAAGAATATCTTAAATTTCTGGACCTGGTAAGTCTTCCATTCTTTGCTGTGGGACTCTGTGTGTGCACATGTGTTGGGGGCACAACACAAAACTCCATCAGGCAGTTGGTAGCTTGGCTTTGGCTTTCACTTCGTGTTTGTGCCGTGCCTTTAGGGCAGCTGGGTGGGAGAGCATAGGACCTTATCAGTTCTTTCCTGAGCATGTGCACAGTCATGAGCATGCACACAGCCCTATGCACATATGTGGACTTCTAAATTCCAAGGAACACATACATGCAGCTTTTCAAAGCTCCTATACGCATCTCATTTCTCAGCTTTTCCTTTTAAGCTTTTGGGTTTGGTGTACTACTTGCCCCAACTGTTATCCAATACCTCAGGTAACCACAAAGTGAAATAATTGCCTATAATTATTTTCAACAAATGCCCTTGGAAAAAGCATTTTTCACTGGGTGCACTCAGAGTCAGGTCAAATAAAGGTAGTCCTGCAGTCTTGAGGTCTTCCAGGAAACCCCCACGCAGCTGAGATAATGACAGTGCCGTGGGAATGAAGCTTTGAAGGCGCTCCAGTGCGCTTCTTCTGTACTCTGGCGGCTGCCAGGTTTCCGCTGTGACTGTAGGCTGCTGGTTTGCAAGGCAACTGCAGAGCTAGAGCGTGGGGGAGGGGAGCAGGGCCAGAGAAAACTCCGCAAAGTTCTCTGCTCTTACTGAGATTCAGCTGTTTTCATGAATAAATGTTCCCCAGATTATTGCAGGTCTTTGGTTAATTTCCAGAGTTCTGTAAAAGTTGTCACTGACTTTTTTTTGCTAGTTTTCTCATCGTTTTTATGAAGGAGAGAATTTCAGAGGTCCTTATGCATCATTTTCACTGACATACTCCCTGAGTCACTTCTGACTTAGAGTAATTGATTCCATGTTTGTCTACAAAAATATTGAACTCTGATCCATCAGGAACATTGTTGATACATAATTTAAAAAATTTTTTTGAGGTATAATAAATATACAGCGTAAATGTACAGATACAATTTGATGATTCTCAACGGTTATATAACCCGCACTCTTACCAATACGCAGAACACTCCCATCATCCCAGAAAGATCTCTCATACCCATTCCCAGTTAGTCTTTACCCCCTATAGGCAACCTCTGTTGTGATTTCTTTCATCATTGATGAGTGTTTTTCCCCTAACATCTGATTGGATATAGGTTAATGTTGCCTGTTCAGAACTCTAAATAAATGGATTCATATAGAATCCATTCTTTTGTGTCTGGCTTCTTTCACATCAGCATAAAGATTTTGCAGTCCATTTGTGTTGTATATATGAATGGCTCATTTCTTTTTATAATGCAGCACTTTTAAAAAAGCATCTCCAGTATTTTTTCTGCAATTTTCTTCCAGGCTGCTGACATCTATTTTGTAAGCTGTAGTAAAACCACTTTCTTGATTTTACCAGAAAGTAGCTATGAAAACCACCAGGATCCCAACTTCTTTTCCTAATGTTCCTTAAGTCAGTTGTTGGCTGAAAGATTAGTCGTGCCAACAGGACTCTACATCAATTTAGAGCAAACTGATAGCCTTACACTGTTCATTTTCCTTCCCAGGAACATGGAATATATCTTGCTCTCCTTCAATATTTTCAATAAAAATTATACAATTTTTCATTACAGGTCTCCAGCAGATCTATTAGATTTATTCTATATATCTTATATTTTTTGTTGCCATTAAAAGAGATACGTTTTTTAAAATTTGTGTTTTACCATTCATTGCTGGTGTATGAGAAATCAATAAATGTTTGTATAATTTAAAAGCAGCCACCTGGCTAAACTATCTTATTACTTATAATAATTTTTGCATTCTTTTGGGTTTCCAGTATAGGCAATTACATTATCTGTAAATAATGATAGTTTCGTGTTTTCTTCTCCTGTTCTATATACTTTTTATTTTATTTTTTTATTATTTTCTCCTTTTGCATTGGCTAGGCCCTCTGGTACAATCTTAAATAAAAGTGGTAACAATGGACACCCTTGTCTTGGTCCTGCTTTTAAGTGAACTGCTACTAACATTTCACCAGTAGATAGAATGATATTTTCTATAAGTTTTTAATAGATTACCTTTATCAAGTTAAGGAAGTTCCCTTTCCTTCCTCTTTTTTTTTTTTTTTAACAAACTCCCCAAACTGAATGCATTATTCCTCTTTTACTAAGTAAGAATCTCTAATTGGTATTGAATTTATCATTTGATTTCTTTTTTTTTTTTTTTTTTGAGACAGAGTCTCACTCTATTGGCCAGGCTAGAGTGCTGTGGCATCAGCCTAGCTCACAGCAACCTCAAACACTTGGGTTCAAGTGATCCTATTGCCTCAGCCTCCCGAATAGCCGGGACTACAGACATGCGCCACCATGCCTGGCTAATTTTTTCTATATATTTTAGTTGGCCAATTAATTTCTTTCTATTTTTAGTAGAGATGGGGTCTCACTCTTGCTCAGAGCTGGTTTCGAACTCCTGACCTTGAGCAATCCACCTGCCTCGGCCTCCCAGAGTGCTAGGATTATAGATGTGAGCCACGGCGCCCGGCCTATCATTTGATTTCTTTATCTATTGAGATGATCAAAATTTTTAATGTGGTGAATTTGGTGCATGATATTTATAGTTTCTTATTTTAAACTATACTTGCATTCCTGGAATAAGCCAGATTTAGTCATGAGGTATGACCTTTTTATATATTACAAGATTTAAACTGGGTGTGGTGGTTCATGCCTATAATCTTAGCACTTAGGGAGGCAAAGGCAGGAGGATTCCTTGAGCCTAGGAATTTAAGACAAGCTTGAGCAACAGAGTGAGAGCCTACCTCTACAAAAAAATTTAAAAATTAGCTGGATATGGTGGCTCACACCTTTAGTCCCAGCTACCTGGAAGGCTGAGGCAGGAAAATCATGTGAGCCCAGGAGTTTGACGGTGCAGTTAGCTATGATGATGCCACTGCACTTTAGCCCAGGCAATCAAGTGCAGCCCTGTTTCCAAAAAAAAAAAAAAGATTTAGTTTGCTAATATCTTTGTATAGGATTTTTATGTTAGGGTGAGATTAGCCTATAATTTTCCTTTCTCATATATTCCTTGTCCATTTTTATTATCTCTCATGACTTCATGGAATAATTTGTGGAATAGTGCATCCTTTTTATAATTTTTGAAAGAGATTAGATAACATAGAATTATTTGTTCTTTGAAAGTTAAGTAGGATTTTGCAGTAAAACCACATCCTGGTTTGTGTGTGGAACTGGGGGTGGAATTTTAAACTACTGATATAATTTCTTTAATGGCTTTAGGAATATCCAGACTTTTTTTGTTTTCTTGAGTCAGTTTTGGTAAGTTATATTTTTGTCCATTCTAAGTTTTCAAATTTATTTGCATAGTCTCATACGTAATATTCTCTTAATATCATTTACATTTCTGTTTCATCTGTAGTGTTGTCTTCTTTTTATATATAAAATTATTTATTTCTCTTTTTTCCATGATCAGCCTTATCAAAGATTAATCTAATTCATTAGTTTTATCTAAAACCAACCTTTGGCTTTGTCAGTCCTCTTTATTGTATCTTTGTTTCCTATTTTCATTAATTTCTGCTTTTCCATTCAGTGTATCTTTCTTTTACTTTCTGTGGGTTAGGTTCTTTGTGTATTAATTCCTATCAAAGCTATTATTGATTTTCTTCTAAGTGATATTTTTGTTGCATCTCCCAAACGCAGATATGGAGATACTTAATAATCACTCAATTTTAAATTTTTGAAAATTTTCTATTACAATTTCTCTTTGATTATTTAGAAATGTATATTTGAAATTTCAAAATGTATAGACGTTTAATGTATAGCATTTTGTTCTTAATTTCTAACTTTCTTGCATTCAGTTGAGAGAATACAGTCTATATGATACTTATTCTTTGAAATTTTTTGAAATTTGCTTTATGGTATGTTTTCAATTTGTTTTCTTAAGAAGAACATAATTTTTCTATTTCTTATATCAAACTTGTGCTATTATACACACACATGCATGGACACATATACACATAATTTTTTGCTTGTTGTAGTCTACTAATATGATGATGGATTTGTTCACATTTCTTTCTTTTTGCTTTATGGATTTTGAGACTATATTATTAAATGTATATAACTCTAAAATATTGAAATCTTCATTTTATCATTGTGTAGTGATTCTCTTTAGCCCTAATAGTGTCCTTTGTCATAGAGTATGCTTTATATGGTAATGCTCTAGCTACCTTATCTTTACCTTCATTCTTTAGGTATGCCACTTATAAATGGCATATATTGAAAAAATCCAATCTGAGAATCTCTGTTAACTGGTGAGTTTAATACATTTGTATTTTATTGTGATTATTGCAGGGTGACAAGTTCCTGAGTGGTCTGGGCAGATCCAGGTCTCCCCTCTCTTTCCAATAATTCTTGGGTGGAATGTTCTGAGAATGCAATATCCTGAGATAAGGAAGAACCGTCCAGAACAGCCCCATGCTTTGTCTTTGTTCCTCCCAGAACAGGATGCCCTGCAAAGCTTAAGCTCGGTGAGTTCAGTACCCCTGGGGTATAAAATCCCCATGGACTATTTTCGGGGTCCCTCAGCTGCAGTGCAAAGTGGTGCATATGCAGATGAGGTTCCACCTGCCTGGGCAGGTCTTGAATCTCCAGGACCAGCTCACCACAGATCCTAGGCTTCTGTTTGTAACAGAGGGAATGGTGTGAAAAAACAAACAAAAAGGCAAAAATGTTTTCTGTCTTTTTAAAACATCCTCCACTCCTTTTGGAGAACTAAAACCTGCATCCCTGCCTCAGGCCAGTGGTTGGGAGGGGCACGGTCAGTCTTTCGTTACTTGTGCTAAAGGAGATGGCTCAGCCTGGTAAAGAGAGGTCCTAGGTGGAGGTCAGGAGATTGTCTTCAGCAGAGATGGGACCCTCAGAATCATCAGCTGTAGTTGAACAGTGATTGCCTGAAGCTGAGAGCCCATCCTTTAAAAGCTCTGTATTTCTGCTTTTTAGGAGGACGACGGCATTTCAGACAGGAGTCTCCATCCTCCTCCTTTGCCAGAAAAGTAATAAAACTTCTCTTTCTTTCTCCTCAAACCACTTGTTCTCGTACTTCTGATGCAGCCTTGAGGACAAATGGCCACACTTTTGGTAACATGTTCGTCCTTGCTGTCTATCTGTGAGTAATAAATCTGCTCTGCCTGACGTGTGCCAGTGTTCTGTCTCACCAAACTCATTCTCGGGCAGGTGGGTTTGTGCAAAACCTCTGGAACCTGGGTTTGTGTAGACTCCTGCCAGACCCGGGCACCTTCCAGATCTAGCAGTCTTAGCAGAAATTGGCAAGGTGTTTAGAGTCCTCCCTTAGTAACCAGTGCATGGTGTGCCCGTCATAGAGACTGGTACTAGTGCATGGTAATCTGCTTCACAATTATTGATATATGTGGATTTGTTTCTAATATCTACTTTTTGTTTTCTATGTGTCTTGCTTTATGTATGCTATTTTTCTTGTTTCTTGCTTTTAAAAATTGAAATTTTTATTTTTTTGTTGTTTTTGCCTTCCTAAGGACTTGGGTGTTATAGTTTTAGCTTTGTAGGGGTTACTCTTGATGTTCTTCCAGAGGCACTTAACAAAATCTAAATTAGTCCATAATTTGCCCCTGCCTCTAAACTAATATAAGAGCTTTACAACATTTTAACTCAATCCTTTACTCAATGAATTTACATGCCATCATTTAGTCAGTTAGTGTGTCCTTTTAAAAAAAAACCCACATAAATAGATATTATTATTACTTTATACAGAAAAGATTTTACCCATGATTTCCCCATGTGATTAGTATTTCTTTTCTCACTATTTCTCCTTGTTTTTCAGATCCCCCTCTGGGATTATTTTCCTTCTCCCTGTATATGTTCTTCTCTTTAGAGAAACTCTTGGCAAATTCTCTCCATTTTTGTTATCTGAAACATTCTTATTTTGCATCTTAAGAATCAATTTTGCTGAATTTAAAGTTCTAAGTTGACAATTATTTCCTCTCTGTACTATCAATACATTACACCACTATTTTCTGATTTCCATTAATTTTGTTAAGAAGTCTGTTATAATTCAACAACTGTAGGTGATCTGTCATTTTTTTTCTGACTGCTTTTAAGAGCTTCTTATTGTGTCTAAGTCTAATTTTCCTTCTAAATTTGTTTTCCTGCCTGGTGATGTACATTGTGCTTTCTGCTTTTATGGATTCTAGTCTTTCAGTAGTTTCAGAAAATCCTCAGCCTTTACCTCTTTAAAATTTGTCTCTCCACTGTTCTTTCTTTCTGGAACTCCAGTTATTTGTATGTTAGATTTTTATTTTAATCTCTATCTCTTTTAACCTCTCTTTTATATTTTCTATCCATTTGTCTCTTTATTGCATTCTGAGTAATTTCTTCAGCTCCATTTAGAGATTCACTAATATTCTCCAATCTTCTGTTAAACCTACAAAAGTAAGTTTGTTTCCAACAATTTTGCATTTCTGAAAATTCTATTTATCATCATGCCCTATCCTTTATAGTCTTATTGCTTACTTATTTCTTGCAACCCTATTTTTTAATTCTTTAGATATTTAATATATCATTATTCTATATTTGATAATTGTGTTCTTTGAAGTCCCTGGGGTTTGTGTTTCCGCTGATTCTCACCTATGGTTTGTTGATCTTAGATATCCGGCTCCTTATTTGGTTGTTCTGAACTGAGATTGCTTTTCTCCAGAAAGGACTTAAATTTCCTTCTGCCAGGAGCCAAGGAGCACTTTGTTTTGTTTGTTTATTTGTGTGTATTCCCATTTATCTCCTGCCCTGGTGATTTCCCTTACCTCCCACGAGTTCAGCAGTGCCTTAAAAAGCATGTCTTTTGTGTAGGAACTAGTTGTTTTATAGCTGGAAGACCCTTCAAGAAGAGAAAGCCCTAATGAATTCTGTAGTTGGGGAAGAGTTTTAACTGTGGGCTAAAATTAGATTTTTAAGAGTAGGCTGTTGTATGATGGGAATTATAGAAATAAGCTAGGTTCCTGGTCCAATAAATGGAATCAACACTCCATAAACAAGGGTGTTGATTATTCACTTTATGGAAAAATTGGCAGTGGAGGTTTTCTGGTTGCCTAGTGCATCAAAGGTTCCACATGGGATTGTTCATTTCTGAACAGAGAAAACAGAAATGAAGCCAAAGCATTTCTGGATGACTACTAGAGATCAAACTGAACTAAGACAAGCTATCTCAAATTACTATAGAAATTGGTGGGGGGGAAATAGCATTTACTAAACAAAAATCAACTTTGCACATTTCCCAGGAAACACAATTAGGTATGTTTCACCTTGGACAAAAACTGTTATAATCAAGTCTTTTTTTCTTTTTTCTTTTTTAACCCTATCATGTTTCTCTGGGCAGCTCCCTTTTCACTTTCTCCCACAATTGTCTTTAACCTTTTCATCCCTCTCAATCCTTTTCAATCCTCACAGCCAAACCCTCTTCCTTCCCCGTCACTCAGCAGATGGCATGGACTGCTTTTTCATGAAGGACACAGATACCATCAGAAGGGAACTATCCCAAGTCACATCAGCACAGCGAAGCCCTCCCCTCAATGACATGCCCTCCCTCCTCGTGGTAGAGGACAAGCCGCTCCTCTGCAGCCACCTGTGCTCTGGGCTCCATCTCTTCCCATGTCCTGCAGGACCTGGCTGCATTCTCTCTCTTTCTCTCTCTCTCCTTTACTCTATCTGGTGTCTTCAACCATTTCTGTTCATATTTTTTTCCAGAAACATTTAAAACATGTTCAGGTCAGGACCGTGGGAAAATAACCAGCCCTTCTTTAGCACCACCTCTCCTCCCCAGTTCCCAGTCCTTTCTCTCCCTTACTTTACAGCCAGGTCTCAAAAGAGTTGATCAGAATTACTATCTCCATTCCCCTCTTACCTACCCCCAACTCCCCACTGCAATTGTCACCATTAAGTTTCCACATTTCCAAACCTAGTCAACATCTATGGGTCTTTGCCCTACTTGACTTCATAGCATTCAACACAGTTTCAGACACCTCCAGTGAACACACACACACACACACACACACACACACACACACACACACACACTTTAGCCCTTGTCTTAAAAATGTCAGTTATAAAGCAAGAAAGTAAAAAATATTTAGTTGAATATCATTGTATTTCTATCAAAACCAACTTATTTATTGTAAGTCTATTACTTAATATTAATTATTATTCATTATTACTTTATATATATGTATATTTTAGTATGATATAAATTCCTTTATCCTTATTTCTATTTTATGTTTCAATTAAGAACTTAAATTGATTTAGAAATTACATGCATAGGCAGGTTATATTATTTCCAAAATTCCATTTCGTGTTCGTTAAAAGAGATTTTCAAAATATGTGTTAGAAAAACTTGGTGATGGTCTGATGGGATTAAGAATTTCTGCTTTCATGGTGCCAACTCTCACTTTGTTGAGAGCTGGGAGGTGACACAGTACAGGAGAGCTTCTGCACTTCCACGGCTAACGTCGTTGCTTTTGGGAAAGATGCAACGTGTCAAATAGCAGAATGATAACTTTGTCTCCTTAACCGATATGAGTTGTTTTCATTGTTCCTTAGTTCTTATGTGAGCTGCCTTAGTAGTGGGTATTTTTCATCTATTTTATTGCTTCTTTGTGAAGCTAACTCTTCCAGCATTAAGCATGGGAAGACACAGAGTAGGAAGGGGAGCCTGAAGCACATGATATATCTCACCTTGAAAATTTTTTGTAGTGGAGTTATTTCCTGGCCGTGGCTTCTCATCTGAACAACACTCACCACGGACTCACAATGGCAGGGCTATCTTTTGGTTATTGTTCCCAAGAAGTGGCTTTTAGTCACTAGACTGCTTTCTGCGCTGGGTTTCTTGTCCCCCCGCCCGCCCTACAGTGAGACAGTCTGGTCACCTCAGTAGGAAGGCTTGGCGGCATGATGGGCGGGTGGGTGGTCTCTGAAGAGGGTGCTTCTTGTTTTCCAAGTCTGTGGCCGTAGGGATGGAGCGTTTCCCCACTCTGCCCTTAAGGGGACATGGGGTTGCAGCAGCAGGCACATACCTTCCCAGGGAAAGCAGGCTCATGGGGTCGATTAATGGGGCAGAGATGTGCATGCACTGGTTTGAATGCCACAGACTACAGCACGGCAGAAGCAAGGAGAGCCATCTAACTCTCGTTACTCAGAGTGTCCAAGGAGCAACACCTTCTGTGTCACCCAGAAGCTTACTAGAAATACACAGTCTCGGGTTTCACCCCAGACCCATGAATCAGAATCTGCATGTGGACCACACCCCTACGAGACTCGGAGGCACATTCTAATTGCAGAAGCACTGCTGCTCTTACCGACCCTCAAGACCTCAGCCTTCGGACCACTCCGGGCCTTTCCTAAACTCAGCTGGCCTGGGGTAGTACTTGCATGTCCCCACACCCCATCCCGCACCCTGTCACCAGGACCCCCCTCTTCCCCCCTGGCCTGCCACTGTAGGTCCGCACGTCTGCCCCTCCTCAGAGGCCAGCTCAGCACAGATCAGTCTGTGTCCACCATGGCGGCCCCAACACCTTGCACTTCGCCTGAGCGAGCGCAGGCTCCCACCGGAAGGCCGTCAGTGAACAGGTGGGCACATGACCCACATGGCAGAAATAAAAGCCTGAAATTCATGGCAGTTTAGGTGTTTATTTTTGTGGCTTCTTAGACAAGGTTTATAGGTTAAAAAAAATACACAGATTCTTTCAATGGCATAGATTTTAGACATTAACCTCAGACCATGGCATTTAGGATTTCTAGAGTATGATAGTCGAGGCACTTTTGTGCCCAGAGGCACATAGAATTTACCAAGCCGTAGGGACTGACGCGTCCTGGGGGGACGCTGTTGTCAGCCGCATGGCGAGGGAGGGACGGGCAGCAGCAGACACAAGACCAGGGCTCAGCACACATCTCCCCCGCCCTCCGTCCAGCTGGTGGATGACAGGCCCTCGGTGGTGCCTGTCCCCTCTTGCCCCACCACGGAATTGCTTCCCTCCGGATGGGCGCCGTCAGCAGGAGGCGGCTGGGGAAGGGAGGAAGTACACTGGCCCTGCTCCGGGTCAGCATCTTTGGTCTAAGCAACCACCCGCCCGGGGAGGGCCAGATAAGGAAGGCAGCCAGTACCCGCTGGGGTTGGGGACCGCTGGGTCCCATCACCCATGTTCTCTCTGCTTCCCATTGGCAGGGAATGGATGGGCCCTCAAGTGCCATCAAATGCTAACATCTCTGCTTTACTTGTCCACTTCCCAGCAAGGCTGTCCGTGGGCCACGGCTGAGGCTCCGCCAGTGCTAGTTTATGAGACAAGCTTCTGCTGCTCGGCCTCGGGGCAGCAGATGGACAATAGCAGCAGGAAGCTTCCCAGGCACACCCTCCCTCCCTTCTGTCTCAGGCCTGATGGGATGTCCTTGCACTGGGCTTTGCCCCATTTCCCTGAAGGGCCCTCATGTGCCCCACAGACATGAGCCCGTGATGCTCCCTGGGGAGGCAGGGGCACCCTGTGGTCAGCCTTTGCCAGCCCTGCTCTTTGGGTCCCTTTGGGCCCAGGTGTCCCATGGAGACCTCACTCCTTTGTGTTCAAAGATGCCTCTTCGGTGGCAGATCTCCCTGGTTCTGCGGGGAGTTGGGGGCCCGGCGGGACAGCTGTTTCTCCACAGGGGAGGCCAACCAGTTTCAGCAGGAACGGGTGACAGATGGTGTGTGAGTGGACGACAAGCGTCCTATGGCCCCAGCGGTGGCCTGCCCTCGTTTGCAGCAGCATTTTAGGTTTGTGGCTTTGGCAGAAAAGACCCTCCCTGTTGTTTTGAAATGTCACACTCATCAGGAAGAACTTGGAGTCAGGAGGTTTTCTGGGTGCTTGGAAGGCAGGTTCTTTGCCCAGCAGCAGCGGAGGACAGTGGGAGGGGTCCCCCGCGCTTTCCACGGCACTGGCTTAACGAGCACCGTCCATCAGTCCCCGGGCAGGGTCCCAGGAAGGGCTCAGCTCCATCGCCTGCGAGCTGCGTGCTTTTTCTCCCTCCCCTTGAACTGACTTCTACGGGTCTGCTCTGGGCCTTCCT
This sequence comes from Mirza zaza, assembly GCA_008750895.1. NCBI lineage: Eukaryota > Metazoa > Chordata > Mammalia > Primates > Cheirogaleidae > Mirza > Mirza zaza. Next base: position 90,564 of record VSMD01058279.1, on the reverse strand, counting down.
GGGAGACGTTGGAACTAATGAAGGAAAAGGTGAGAAGGCACAGTGGCTGAAAGAACGGTCATTGTCAACTTAACACAGGGAAAGAAATTACACTTGTTCTCAAGACGGGGTTCATTAATGGCTCTGGCGAGGAGGTGACTTCACACTCTCACAGGAGGATCAATTTGCAGGCTCCATGGTGACGTCTGACTTTCAGAGAAAAAATCTCCCCAGCTCAGGGAGGATGATGTGGAGCAGCTTCAGCCCCGCCCCCACCCACCCACCCACCGCTGCCTGGCAGAGACCTTCTGTGGACTCCCAGGGCCCAGACTCAGGGCTCCTGCCCCTCCCCGCCTCTGCTCCCTGTCACTGGCATCTTCAGTCCGGTGTGTGCGCCCGGGGTGGCTCCAGGCAGAGCTGTTGCCTTCCCTGTACCTTAGAGCCCCAAGAGCCTTAGAGACAAAGCAAAAGGGGGATGGGAGGGGCAATGAATGGATCAAATTCACCAAGGGACAAGCCTCTTCTGTACAAAAAGTGTGTGTACCTCCTTGCAAATGTCACCATAGCATGATCTGCTCTTCTCCCAATATCTGGTGCTTGCTTTTAAATATACACGTTGAAATCTCAGGGACCCAACGGTTTAGCTAAGTAAACATAATTGAAAATCCTGTTATATATATATATATATATGGACTATATGTACATACATATCACACGCGTGTGTCATTCTGAATATTACTGCATACATTTGCATCCCAGGAATCTGGACTTCAAACCACCCATTTGCACATAATCACACCGCTCTGCGCCATCTAGAAAAGAAAACCTAACGGGCTCAGGGCGCCATCCCGCCTGCGCCTGGTGTCTGAAGCCCACAGCACCTCACACGTGGCTCGTCTTCTCGGCGAGGGCGGGGGCCGTGGGCAGCGTGAACTTGACGGCGCTGTCCCTCTCCCAGCCCCGCCGGATCTTGGCGAGTCTGCGGCTGAAGCAGGGCAGGAGGAACAGGCCTCTGGCCAGGATGACGACACAGGGCACCAGCAGAGTGAGCGTGAAGGTGGGCGGCAGGAAGAACTTGTAGTGTTTCTCCTCGAAGGCGCGTGTCCAGCCGTAGGTGAGCGTGTGCAGCGTGCTCAGCACCAGGGCCACGAAGCCCAGCGTGGACTGCAGAGGGAAAAGAGGCTAGAATGAGGGCCGGGCGACAACAGCAGGAGCAACTCCACCCACGGCCCATCTGCTCCTGGCGGAGGGAGGCAGAGCGGCTCTGGCGCTCGTGGCCATGGTTCCAACCCCAGCCCTGTCACTCTCTACCTGCCCGATCCCATAGCAACCGCCTCAACGCCAAGCCTGTTTCCCCAACAGAAAAGTGGAATGACGCTTCCGTGCTGAAGGTGTATAAGGACTGCCTCATCCATGGGGACGCGATCAGATAGCGATGCTTTGGCCCTAACCGTGTCATCTGTACCTCTGGTGGCTGCTGGATGATTTTTGATGGAATTAGATTCAAAGAAGTTTAAAAATACTTTGCTAGAAATAAATCAATTAATTTAAAAAACCCCACTTTACTAGTTTTGTGTGTATTTTAATGTATATTAGAGTGGCAAGTGTCTGCTAGCGTACCAAAATAATTTAATATTTGGCCAAAGTTAGGGCCAGATAAAAAGTGAAAATTGATTTTAAGTTGGCTTAAAGATAAACGTAAATAAATAATTTACAGGTGGCATGTGGATTTGGCACTAGTAGTGCAGGTGGCTCGCAGGGGCCTGTGGTCCAGGTGACCTGGCACTGCACAGAAAGGCCCAGAACACCATGCAGATGCTCTCCATGCACACCGGTCCTCCCCCGCCTGCCCCACGCTGAGTTATGAGCACCCCAGCTGGAAACCAGGCCAGGCCTCCTCTACCCCCTGGGAGATTAGTGACCACAGGGAGATGAGACCACCTCGACCCCAAATGGAAATGGTTGTGCCATTTCATGACAGAGCTTCCCACCCATCGAGCCACATGTGGGCTCTCGCGGGTGGCTTCCAGCCCAGAGCAGCTTATCCTCCACCCCAAACGTGACTTTTACAGGAGCTGTGTGCGGTGTGAAGACGGCGGTAGGTGCTGTTCGTGACTGCAGCCTCTGGCATGTGAGGGTCCTCATGGACTGCAAGAGAGGGGACCTAGGCTCCACGGCTGGTGCTGGTTCAGCTGACACTGGGCCTGGGCAGGCCACTTCATCAGCCTCGGTGGGAGGCGAGTGATTCCAAAAGCTGAGGTCAGCGGGAGAAGCGTGGAGGCAGGCAGCGACACGGCCGAGGGCACTGAGGGTTAGGGCTTCATGGGGACAGGGAGGAGAGTCCTGGGCGCTTCTGACTGAATTCTGTAAGCACCAAGGAGCCAGGAGAGATTTGGGGGCAGGAGAGACCTGTTTGTATTACATAAGGAATGAAAATAACAGTGACCCGTAAAGCAATGAACGCATATGCATTTTCTCAAGGACACACTGCATGGGTTTAACTGAAACATGGTGGCACGTGGATACCTCAGGGTGCTCTTCATAGACTGGGTTTGAGCTTTCCACGGAGAAGCTGCAATTGGGCCCCCAGGTTTCCTTCTAGCCCTGCTTATTGGGATCAACCCGGGGCTTAGCTGAGGGACGCCGTCTTGTCTGCCCCCCTGCTCCACCCGACAGGTTTCTCAGTGGGTCCACGGTGCCTGTTTTCTCGCTTCTCCCCAGTGGCAGGCAGTGCTTTGCTTGTACCCGCTCCAGGACAAACAGCAGGACGGTGAACCCAGTGAGTGAAGGAACATGGTTTGCAAGAATTGCTTGTAATGCTTCTGCTAAATGTGATATTAATAATAAACATTTCCAACGGCTGCACACTAATTTCATAGATAGGTTCCTACGTACATTTTTGGCCCCAAATAAAATAACCAAACAAAACATTCCGTATCCTTCCTAGCCATCCCTGGTTCCTGGCTTTGTGTCCACTTCAAGGATCTTCTCGTCTCATCCTTAACAATGTCCCAACTCACCGCCTCCAGTTGGGAAGCCATGGTTGGCTTTGTGCTATCACCCACGGTTAATTCATGTCATTTTTCATGTGGCTGGCTCCCCAAATGGAAGCCTCCTTGACTATAACCAAATCCGTGTCACTTCCAGATGTGTCTACCAAGTATTCCAAATCCCCTGTAACTTCTGAGCAACATAGACTTTTTCTAAGTTCTGATCTCTTGTTATGGAAGACTGGGGTTAAAGAGGTCCCCAGCACTGACCATTAGGAATAAGTTGTGAATAGCCTGTGTTGGTCACCCTGATGTTCGCCAACCAGGCGCCCAGGCCCAGACGGTGGGCCCTCCCACCTTTCCTTGCTGTGCGGTTACTGGAGTTCTGAGATGGCTGGAAGGTGCCTTTTATCCTAGAGGGTTTATCAGGCTACACATGGAAACCACCTGGGGAGATTGGGTAAACCATTAGTGCCCAAGTCTCACCCCTAGAAGTTCAGATTAAATTGGCTTGGGCTGGTGCTCAGGCATCTGTTGTTTTTTGAAGTTCAGCAGATGATGGTGTTGTGCAGCCAGGACTAAACCGCTCATTTAGGAGACTCTTGTCATCATGCCCTTCCAGTTTCAGGTTGAGAAGTCCACACAGGTTGCTCTTCCTGGGTCATTTCACTGGGGGAGGCCTGTCTATCTGTTCCTTAGACATAGACCCACCCAGGGCTGTCAGTGTCTGCACTCTGCACTGTGGGGCCTTCCCAGATGGTGCAGCAAGGGGTACCCACTCAGGCCTAGGAAGCCAGCCCTAGTGGCCCGAGTGAGGCCTTGGCATCCCCCTCGGGTGACATGTCTTGTAGCTCCTGTGTTTGGCCATGTGGGCTACTGTCTTCAGGATCCGAAGAGTTATGGGCAGTGCTGGGCATTCTGGAGACACTGCTCCCGGGTCCACCAGCAGCAGTTAGCTCTGTTCATACATCCTCATCCCGCTGCCCTCCAAAATCCCATGTGCACATGGCAGGAAGCCCCAGCCTCAGGCTAATGGTTCCTGGCAGGCCTGACAGCCAAAGGCTAGCCAGTAACAAAGGGCCTTTGACTTCCTGATCCCAACGGGAAGCCTGGCTGGTTCCAGCAAGTTTGTTTCCCTGAAACTCTTTCTCCTTGGGAACAATTTAAAAATCCCAAAACAGTCAAAGAAGGCCAAAAGAAGGAGAGGGATTGTCATGGGGCAATTAATAACCCCCTCAAGCTAGGGTCATTTTTATTATATGTAAGCTTGTTAGCAAAAAAGAAACAGCAGGTCGTCAGTATCTCCTGCTAGTACTCAATTACTACAGAGTGAAGGGGCTTTGGACAATCGCTCATGAAGCTGGGTCAGGCTGGTCTCTGTCATTATTTCAGGCAGGTGGCTGGAGTGGGCAAGGTCACAGAAAGTTCTAACTCTGGGACAGAGAACTTAGGTGCTAAGGGCTGAACCCTAATTTTTCTATGCAAGTGAGCTGCTCTGACCTGGGTCTTTTGCAATCTAACATCCAACAATGCTTAATTGGCTAAATCAGTAGTACTCAGCACAGCCAAACAAAGCAAAACGATAACAAAAACACCCAAGAAACACAAACCAAAATTTAAAACTTTGAAAATAGCCTTGGGAACAAAAGGATAAATGCAAACACAAGTCACTTCTTTGTGGAATCAACACATCGTTTTTAGCTAAACAGACCATTACGGACTCAGGGGTCATCCTAGGCCCCTGTGACCCCAAGCTGTCCCCGCAGCTGGTTTCTAAGCCCCAGTGGCTGCTGTGGTGGCAGCGGATGGAGATGGGGTTCTGGTAGCTCCTCAATGGCTGTGCTAACATTATGGGAGAAGGCTGCAATTTAGCTCTGAAATCAGCAAGCCACTACTGAATGCACAAATCTTGCATGTTATAGTGTCCAGCTCACATACTCTGTGTGACCACACAAGGTGGACACAGGTGCAGGTGAGCAAGCAGAAGCCCTGGGGGGCCAAGAAACTTGTCTTATGGCGCAGGGCTGGTAGGTGGGTGTCCTGGGACTGAACCCCATCTGCTGGCTCCACTGCCTGTGTTCCCTCCACCGGAGGTTGCCGCACACTGCAGCATGTGCACCTATGAGTCACCCAGAGAGCTGCAAAAATAGACTTCCAGAGCCGTCCCTGAGCATCCGAGACCATAGGTGGGAGCAGGCCTGGGTATCTGTATTTCTCCCAGAGTGTTCTGGATGGCAGTGCACAAGGAGCATTGTGTGTGACACCACTGCCCAGTGGGCAACCAGTATGCCACACATGTACACATAGCCACCGAATCAATATAACTGAAAAGACGTCTATCCTTACAGTATGCAAATCACTCCGACGCTTTCATTGCCACTCTGTTCCATTTCATGTAAGAAATGCTGGTTGTGACCCACTGACTTGATTGTATGACCCACGAATCAGTGTCACCAGTCTGCAAACACAGACCCGGACCACTCTGATGCAGGGTTTTAGTTTCTTGGCCTCTGTCTCACTGCCTCCTACCAAACTCAGAAATGAGTGGTTGGTAATTTAATCAGGGATGATAGCAATGTGGCCAGATACCGTAGGAATAATAGCAAAATGCTTTTTACTATTCTTTCATGCATAATCTCTCACTGTGTCTCACAAAGTCCCTGTAGGGCATAGACTCTGTCTTCCAGGCGTGTAACCTGAGGCTCAGGGCGGGGTGTGATCTGCCCACGGTCACGGAGCAGGGTAGTTGGGGGGAGAGCTGGTACCAGGGCGACAACAGTGCCTCCTCCGGATTGGCATCTGGGTTTTGTGGACAGAATGCCGGCAGCATTTGATTTCCACAAGTAAAATCCTGCCTTTCTACCCAGGCAAGCCCCCGCTCTCACAGTGGCAAAAGGACTGTCCTATTTGTGTTTTTACTCTTTAATATGTAAAGTAGAACGCAGCTTTTGGAGCCACAGTCAGCTTTTGCTAACAAAATCAAATCCGCCGGCTTTCCCTGGCAGCCGGAGCCAGGGCATGTAATCTGCGGCTGCTTACAGGAGCAGCTCTCTGCTGAGGGGAGCAGCCTGCACTCTGCTTTAATTGCGGATAAACCATGTGCCCGGGATACTCCAGGTGGGAACAGGAAAATCCTAGATTTGGGTGTGAGACACATGGGGATTAGTGGCAGATAAATAAAATTCCTTCCCTGCTCTTATGCTCGTATGTGTCAGCCCTGAGCGCTCCTCCAGGGACCTTCTGAGATGAGCAGAGCCAGGGAGATTCAGAAACAGACACACTTTAGAAAATACACATCCACAACTCTGCTTTGTTCTGAGGGACATAAAACATCCCCAATCAGGGACAATTCAACTGGATTATGTAAGAGCATTACACTGTCACTGTCCCTCAGTCCTGTACCGTGTCCTCGCTGCACAGAGAAGATACGTGACAGATTTTTGTTGCTAGTGGGGGTGGATACGCTCGCTGTTCTCTGCCCTGATACAACACAATGGCAGGTTCCAGCATTAGTCAGCTCCTACCCCTGGGAGGGGTGAGTTAATCCGCCAACACTGACCACGTTGAAGAACAGTGGGAGATGCCAAAGAAATGTAAAGAATGTCTCCATCTCAGTTGTTGTTATCATCGTTGAAAGGCGGCTCTGCCAGTCTTGTTCCCTATTGCATCCCAGGCCTAGTGCATTGCCTGGCATGCAGTAAGTGCTCAAAAAACATTTGATGAATGAACAAATGCATAAGAACCTTATGCCACTAGCAGCATTTGTGAGAGTGTCATGGAGTGTTGATAGCTGTTATTTTGGAAAAGAGGAGGGGAGGGTGCTAATGCTCAAATCAGTCTGGTTAACAAAGGTTGGTTTGTTGCAGATATCACTAGACTCTTTGATGTGCTGAGATGCATTGTGAATCTCTTAGGGGAATCAAATCTTTCTCAAACTTATTTGACTATAGATCTCCTTTTCTCCAGATTTTTCATAGGAACGGTGTCCTTTGGGAAAAGCTATGTCTCATCCTCTATAAACTGGTGACCCTAATGGTTACCTCCCATCAGCTCTGCAAGAATCACGGTGTGAAAAGGAACAACGGAGCTGGGCAGAGACAAGCGTGCAAGGTGGCGGCTAGGCCCACTCACCAGCTCACTGGCTCCTACCTAGACCAGCAAAATGTCCAGTGACTGCATGCCATGGAATTTTGTTTGGGAAGCTTAAGAATTGTAGAAGCTGAGACTGCTTGACCTAGGGTCCAATGTTCTGGTTTCTAATTTTTTCACATGCCTATATCTGGCTTCCCCAGATGTCTGGAGAATAAGCTTGTCCCAGGAAGCCCATTCTCAGCCCCCTCCAGGTTAGGCAGGCCCCACGTGTGGCAGAGTGGTCTTGCTGTACAGATGATCGAAGCCGAGGTGGTTCTCGGAGGGGCAGGTGCTTGCTTGTGGGAGGTGGGCTTGGGCCAGGCTGAGGCTCGCTAGCTGAGGGGGGGCCTACTTTACCTGAATGAAGCTGAACTCCCTCCAGTTGAGCGAGTTTGCAATGGATGGCAGCGAGGTCACAGCCAGCAGGGACAGTGTGCCGAGGGCCAGCACTCCCACGGAGAGGTATATCTCCATCCTCCAGACTTCCTCCTCCACCCAAAGGTGGCTCTCGTTGGCCAAGACCTGACGTGGATGGAAGGAAAACCATGAGCACTGTGGCAAAGGCTGGTGCCCTGGGAGGGCAGGCGAGTGCTTAAGGAAATAAGAGAGACAGCAACAGCCGACACTCGGGCGCCTGGCTGTGATGAGTGCTTCTCCAGCATTAACTCATTGATCCTCGCAACCACCCCATGAAGTAGAAATCACTATTGTCCCATTTTACAGATGAGGAAAACGAGGCACAAAGACAAAGTCATCTTCTCAAGGTCACACAGATGCACAGCTGGGCTCAGGACCCATGCAGCCTGGCTCCAAAAACTTGGCTTCCCAGGGCTTTTACACCCCTGCCCCAGGGGGCCAGCACAGCAGAACAGTCACGTCAGTCAAGAGTAAGTCGCAGGAAGTCAACACGAAATGCAGATCCCCAGGTATGACAACATCACAGTTTTCTGGCCCCTGAATCCCAGGACAGGAGAGAGGAGCTACCCTAGCTTGGGGCCGTTGGCCAGATGGGCTTGTGCCTCTGCTGACTGCTTCTCCTCTAGCCTGGGCCCATCTTCCTGGTCTCCCAAGCTGTCCCCAGTCACTGGTTCACACTCAGGACACACAAAGACACACACAGATGCTGACCATCAACATTTCCTGACTCAAAGCCCCCACACTCCCCTCTTCCTACCCAGTTCTCCATCTCTGTCTGCAGCTTAAAGCTTTGGCTCAATTTTGCCAGGTAACAGAGACAGACCGCCATTCATCAAACAGTTCAGTGAGCACTTATGAAGCACCTACTGTGTGCTGGGTCCTGGGCTGCAGAGAATAAGGACACCTGCCCTCACAGAGCTCTGGGGTCCTCACCAAGCCCCGGAACACATAAGTCAAGGAGCCCCTGTGAGTCCAGAGATTTCCACGCCCTCTCTCCTTACCTGGAGTGCCACTGTAGCCGAGGCCCTCCCAGCCTGGCGACACTCACTCGCATAGCGCCTGCATGAGGAAGAACGTTTATCTGGGGCCTCCCATTATTGCTCAGCTAGACCAGGTAGCAGAGTTCCCAGAAGTCACGGTGTTCTCTGAGAAATACCATGAAATGCTGGCACTTTAATTCTACCAGCAGAACATGGGACAGCATTTCCATTAGAAAATGTGACTGTGCTTTAGTAGGCAGGTCTCCGCCTCTCAAAACAGTGAGTGACTCATACAGGCTTTTTGAGACACTATTTCAGCAGGAAAACAAATAACATAAGCCTAGTTAGCACATAAAATATTAAAAATGAATCCAGTGGTCTGAGCAAAAATGGTTGAAAAGCTTACGAGAGAAAGTTGAAATAAACTGAGAAAATACCACCCATTGGGTACTTTTCCTGCTGTTTTTTTTTTAAAAAAATGTTTGTCTCTGTTCTATTTTAGGACAGGTGGGCTCAGTTTGGTGCCTTTAGCCACAAAAGGACGAGGAGTCTGGGGACTCCCCAGTTGTGTGTGACTCTGGGCAATTCTGTCTCTGGGCCTCAGTTTCTCTTCCCGAGGGCTGGATGAGGCCCTGTCTAGAGTTCTCCGGTTGTGCATGGCGGGCTGGGCTGCGGTCAGTGTTGGCTAGGCAGGCGTGCAGGGACAGAGAGACCTCTTCCGTCACTCTGCCCGGAGAAGTCTTACTCACACCTCACAGTGTCAACAACTGCTGCTGAATAAGTCATCTCCTCTTTGCAAGTTGTTTGTTCTTTGACTATACTTCATTAGTCATTCCTCTCTGCGTTCTGGTAAGATCAGGCAGTTAATGTCACAAGTCAGAGCTGGATGATTACACACGTATACCACATTTGCTTGCGAAATGTCTTGTGTTTTTCCTCTAATATTTCCACTCTGCGGTGAGGCTGGGAAGGGAGGGATGAGGTAGGTGAGGGAGCAGTGGCTCGTGAGGACCTGCATGAGGACCCGGACCCCGGCCACTACAAATGGCCCGTGACAGTCTCCCCCAACCTGCCTCAGCACTGCCCTCAGAACGCCCAGTACCCCGTGCCTCGCACAGCTCACGGGAAGGGAGCCGTGACAGCTCTCCGTTCCCCTAGTGGTTCTCCCATGTCTAGAGCGAACCAAATCGGCCACCTAGAGAACGCCGAGGGAGTGGTCATCAACAAGAGACGGAAAGATGGTGTTCGGGTGTGGGATTTCCCTTTAGGTTGCGAGTTAGATGGTGGAGGACCAGTGAGGCTGCAGAGGCGGCCCTTCTCCCTGCCCCATGGCAGGCAGGGGGTGGGAAGAGAGTGCTGCCCACCCATTGCCTGCCACACCCGGAGGAGGAGGAGGAGGCAGCAGGGTGTGGAAGGGGCTGCCTGGGTGGTCGGTGGGGAGACCCCACTAGAGTCCCCCAGGTCTTGGATTCTAACGTTAACTCTGCCACTGGGGGGCAGTCCTGAGACCCTGGGCAGTCCCTTTCCCTGCCAATAGCGTCGCTGTCTCTCTCTTGCTGTGTTACTGCAGAACTAAAACGACGATGTTGGTGAAGTGAGTAGCATGTGACCGGCACACAGTAGGTGCCTAATATAATAAACGGCTGGTGCTGTTGTTCTTAGTGGCAACTGGGCAGTTAGATTAGTTCTTGCACCAAGCTCCAAGTGTACTCTTCTTAAGAGATGCTTGGTATTGTGCCCAATTGAACAACCAGTCACTGAGTGAACGTGCGCTGGGAATCTGTGTTGGGAACCCTGGACCTGAAGGTATGGAAGACCCACTCGTGGAACTTTGAGCTGGGTACGAAGTGGTGCGTAAGAAAAATAACTGGAGTGTGTACAAAATGGAACAGATGACAGAGGTGGGTATGAGTAAGTGGGGGGATAGGCTGGAGGAGCTTAACACAGGCAGGGTTTTGAAGGAGGAAAAGGGTGTGCCAGGCTGTCAAGATGTCCCAGGATGGGTATTCTGGGCCAAGGGGAATGAGCTCTGCCCATTTAGAGGACAATATGGGACACAGTGTGACATGTCCCAGGAGAAGTAGGGGAGACGAGGCTGGAAAGGGAGTGTGGCCACATCCTGAGGGGTCTGCCATTATCCCAAGGACAGTGGGGAGTCACAGAACACTTTTCAGCAGTGGCATGGCCAGGTGAGAGTTTTAGACTGTTCTTTGACAGCCATGTGCCCATTTAGTTTGAGGTGAGGGAAATAGGAAAACAGTGTGCAGGTTAAACATCATCTTTGATCTTGATCTTTGATTTTGATCTTGAAATGCATCTCTGGGGAAATGCACAAGCAAGTCAGAAAGCGCTATGCAAATATCAGCTATCGTTGGTAATAATACTGTCAATAAACACGATCTCGACGATTTTCTCTACAGCGGGGATCCAGCTTTGCTTCCAAATCTTTGGCCTCGGGGCCTCTAAGGAGAGCTTGGAGAAGGTGTTTCCTGTGCCCAGGCCAGCACTCTCCCTTTGCCACAGGGCCCCATGGGCAGCTGGAGTGGGCAGTGGCCGTGCGGGATGCTGTGGCGAGGTGCCGTGGGCAGGCAGGGAAAGTCGCACCGCAGGCAGGGATGGCCCCGGGAGGCCCAGCCAGGAACTGAATGCAGAACAGCCTCCGAGCCAGGCTCAGCACCGAGGGCATGGCTGCCCCACCTTCTCCAGGCTCGGGCAACTCCCCACTCCAGGGCCACTCTGTGAAGTCCTGCCTCCCTCAGACTGTCCCCAGGCCCACCCACCTCAGCCCGGGCTCTGCCCTTGAGAACTCAGCGGGACAAGTTTAAGCACCTTTGCCTGCGAGGCCTTGGGTGTCTCTGAGAGCCATCGGGTCCTGCGGGAGGAATGGTTGCCTGGCAACCTTGCCAAGGCCACAGCCCTGTGGGACTTTGGAATGTGGGGGAGAAGTTCCTTTCATGAGCCCCTCAGTGCCCTGGTATTTGCATCGAGGCAACGATGGGTTTACACAACACCAAGGAGAGCCTGGACAGGGCAGGGAATTTAGAGAAAGGACCTGGGAAGGCAGCGGCGGAGGGAGGGAGCAGTGGTCATGCCTTGTGCTCCGGGGGAGGGGCGTTACCTTCTTCTTCACCCCTGCCTGAAACACCTGCCAGCTGGAAGGACAGGGCCTCCATACACCCAGATCTGCCACCGCCTGGGCAGCAAACATCATACCAGTCCCCAAAGAGCCTCTCAGAGCCTCCTGCTGAGGGGGTTGACTCTTTTTAGAAATGAGTAAGAAAATATCAAACAGCATTAAAAATATTAGCACTAGGCCCTTTTGTTATGGGAGGGAGGTCTGTTTGTCATCTTTGGTGAACGTACCTTGCTCTTGCTCTGTAAATCTATCTTGCCCTTCCTCAATAAACTTCATTTCATGCTAAAATATATTGGCACTAGGAGAGAACTTGATCTACACATCAGGGCCCTGAGGGCAAAACAGGGGCTGCAGCTTTCTCAAAGTCAAGGTCTTTGTCCTAAGCAGTGATGCTGGTGACAAGAGTCCAGAGCTCTGGCCTTCAGGCCTCTGTTCTCCTGATACCAGCTGAGGCAAGGGACAAGGGTGGGCCCTGTGGCCCCAGGGCCTGGCACAGTAGGTGCTAAGTGAATGAGTGAATGAATGATATGAGTTCTGAAATCATTGATTCAATGGTTAATTTGCATTTGTTTCCCCTGTAGAAAGTAGTATAGGTATCAGCTGGATCTGAATCCCAGCTCTGCTACTTATTGGCTGTGTGACTTTGGTCAAATTACTTAACCTCTCTGTGCCTCAGTTTTCTCATCTGTAAAATGAGGGTAGACCAGCACTTGCCTTACAGGGATGAGACAGAGGTTACATGAATCCATAGTAGGTATGGAAAGCACTTAGAATGGTAGCTGGTATACAGCAAGGCCTTTTTAAAGGTTCGTAACTATTATTTTTTCCCTTCCTCTCAATTCCATCAGGCATCTTGCTTCTCTGCCTGAAGTCTGGGATTCTTCCTTTCTCTTACGAGAGTCTGAGCCCACAGATACCATGATGTCAGGTGTCTGCGGGTGGGGAAGGACGAGGGCAGCTGGGAAGCTGCCAGCAGGGAAGGAGATCACTTGGTAAAATCCCTAAAAAAGAAAAAAAAAAAAAAAAAAAAAGCAGGGAAGGAGAAGCCCCGAGAGTGAGTAGGGAGGGGCTGGCTTCTGTTCCCAGGAGCCACGCAGCCTCACTCCCAGGCCTCCTGGTCCCCCATCCTCCGAGGCACAGAGGCCCTATGGTAGGTGTGCCCACCGAGGGGCCCACTAGGCCCCGGCACCCTGAGCAGGAGCAGGAGCCGCAGGGGCCATCTGGGCTGGAACAAGGGGTGGATGAGAAGTGTCTCACTGGTACCTGGGCCAAACCCCATGGGGCTGGAGTGTCCTGGAGTGGTCAGGACTCATCCACACACCAACCAGCCCAGAGGCTGGGCCTGGAGGTGGAGTAAGTTGGAGAAAATAGAGAAAGGCAGTGTTGCTTGCAGATCTTAGCTTGGGACTAGCAGGTCTGCTCACCTGCAATCAAGCCAAGGGAGTTTGTGGACCAAGATGGAGCATCAGGAGCCTGTTTCTATGGGTACAAGTGGCAGCTAATGCCACCCATATCGCTACCTGGCCTGGCCTGAAGGCCCTCCACTTTCCAGGAATCCTGCTGGCAAAGGAGCACCATGTGGGTTTTCTAGATGAATGAATAATGCCACGCCCCCAAATAAAAATTCCTAAACCCCAAAACCGTCATGCCTGCAGCCTTCCCTGTCTCAGTTGATGACAACTCTATGCTTCCAGATGCTCAGACCAAAACCCCAGAGTTATCCTTGATCACCCCACACCCCAGGCCCACTACATCAGCACTTCTGTGTCCTCCAGGGCCTCCCTGCCCTTCTGCTGCTCCGGCCCCCTCCCAGCATCACTGCCTGGCATCTGGCGTGCACGGCCTCCTCGGGCTCCCAGGAGCCCAGCTGCCTCTGGACCCGGTTGTCTATTCCCAGCCCAGCAGCCAGAGTGAGCCAGGTAAAATATCAGGTGGGTCGTCACTCCTCAACTCAAAGCCATCACTCCTTGGCTCCCTATTTCATGCAGAGCCCCAGGTCAAAGCCCTTCCTCAGCCTTCAAGACCCTCTCTGGTCTGGCTGTGACCTTTCAGGCCTCTTCTGCCACCCCCTCGTGGGATCCAGCCACGGAGGCCTCCTGGCTGCTCCTCCAACACGCAGGCACGCTCCCCCGCCAGGACTCAGCTCTCACTTCCGCCCGGGCCTGCAACAGCCCCGCTGGCTACCTGGCCCACTCTCTCCTTCTTCCCACCTCTGCTCACGGAGCATCCACTCGATGAGGCCTCCCCTGATCGTCTCTAAAACTGCACCCCCACTGCCCTCCCCTGCTTTCCTTTGTGCCTTAGCACTCACGACTTCCTAATGGCCTGCTACAACTCACTGCTTATTTTAAGTCGGCCCCACCTGGGCCGTGCCCACGAGGGTAGGGATTTTCATCTGCTTTCTTCACTGATACCCAAACTCTTGGACAGCAGGGTGTGGGCGCTGCCCGATAGGAACAGAACCCGCAGCTGGCAACTGGTGCGGCCGTACCCGCGGGTTCCAGCCGCACCTGGCTCACGGGGGCGCCCGCAGGCACATGCTGCGCGTGGCAGGGAGCGCCGGGGTGGGCGCAGCGCGGGCGGTACCTGCTTGACGGCCAGGTTGACCAGGTCGTAGCGGTGGGAGCGGCGCAGCGGCAGGCAGAAGCTGTAGAGCGCGTGCAGGGCGGCGCAGAAGAAGCTGAGCAGCCCGATCTGCTTGCGGTGCTGCAGCCAGTGGTCCAGCCAGTCGGGGAAGCGGCGGTACTTGGTGCCCCGGCGCAGCTGCAGGGCGGCTGCCAGCACGCCGGGCAAGTACACCAGCGACAGCAGCACATAGGCCACGCACGGCAGCGTGGTGTTGACCACGGACACCGGCAGCTTGTAGAACTTGTTCTTCCTTTCCTGCACGTAGGGCTGCAGCACGTCCCGGATGAAGTTGTAGGCATAGAAGCAGACGAAGAGCCCCAGGGCCAGGAGGGTGGGCACCTTCCAGCCCGGGAGGAGGCGCAGGGGAATGGCCTCCACTTCTCGGGAGGAGGCCAGGGACCCCATGTCCACGGGCATGAAGCCCATGGCGTGCACCATCTCAGAGACAGCACGCTTGGCTTCTGGCTGGTCGCCACAGATGGGCACCTGTGGGCAGGAAGCGGACAGTCAGACGGGGTCATAGGCCTCTGGAGTGGGCAGGGCCTCAGTGAGCATCTGGGCCAAACTCCTCACTGAGTAGCTAAGGAAACCGAGGCTCAGAGGGACAGGGACTTGTCCAAGTGAGCTGCCCATAAATGGTGCAGCCGGGAGCAGAGGGGTTCTGCCTCGTGGGCCAGGGGTCTTTCCTCTGCCACCTGGGCCCCCAGCCTCTGGCCCGGCCAGGCCCACTACTCATGGAGAGAAGCTGCTAATAGCAAGTGTTTTGCCCGGCTCACTGATATCAGCAGCCGCAGGCAAAATGCCCGTCCAGGCAGCCCCCACCGGCACTTGGCATAGCTGCTTTTGTTTTTTTTTTTTTGAGACAGAGTCTCACTTTGTTGCCCAGGCTAGAGTGAGTGCCGTGGCGTCAGCCTAGCTCACAGCAACCTCAAACTCCTGGGCTCAAGCAATCCTCCTGCCTCAGCCTCCCAAGTAGCTGGGACTACAGGCATGTGCCACCATGCCCGGCTAATTTTTTCTATATATATTAGTTGGCCAATTAATTTCTTTCTATTTATAGTAGAGACGGGGTCTCCCTCTTGCTCAGGTTGGTTTCGAACTCCTGACCTTGAGCAATCCGCCCGCCTCAGCCTCCCAGAGAGCTAGGATTACAGGCGTGAGCCACCTCGCCCAGCCGGCATAACTGCTTTTGAAACCATAGCAGAAAGGACCTGGGTTTCAGATTCATATGAAGTGGGTTCATAACCCAGCTCACCAGCTGTGGGATTCTGAGTAAGTAAAATCATTAACATCCCTGAGCCTCAGTTTCCTGCTCTGCTCAATGAAATTTTGCAGTGATGTGACATTGGTGGCAATAATGTATGGAAAAAGACCTGGCATACTGAAAGCCCGCAAGAAAAATTGGCCATTTATATGTATTGTTATGATGGATGTTATTCCGCCAGAACCTACCTGCCTGTTCCCATCCCTCGGGCCAGCCTGCAGGGTCCAGGCAGAGACGACATTGAAGGCCTTCACCACCGTGCAGGTGGGGAAGAGGGAGGCCAGGTATTCGGCGTTGGACTCGCGATGCCGAACGTGCTCTTGCTCCGTGGGGTTGCTCACGTCCACCAGGATCTTGCCGGCTAGCTGCTTGCTGAGACCGCACAGCGAAGAGTAGTGCTCCCGGAACACGGCCACGAAGATGACCTCTGGGGAGCTCACTGCATCCACCTGGAAAGTCACCTGGGCCGCCGAGGGGAACAGCCCAGCTGAGCGTTTGGGGTTGCGGCTCCCCACCACCACGTTGAAGCCAGAGGCCACCAGGCGTGTGGCCAGGGAGCGGGCAAAGTCCCCGCTCCCCAGGATGCC
The DNA here is from genome assembly GCA_008750895.1 of Mirza zaza. Lineage (NCBI taxonomy): Eukaryota > Metazoa > Chordata > Mammalia > Primates > Cheirogaleidae > Mirza > Mirza zaza. The sequence goes on along the minus strand of VSMD01058279.1, from coordinate 74,452 downwards.
CACTTTGGGGGCTTCACTGGGGGCCTCGGCAAGGCTGCCATCGCTGTCCAGGTGACGGCCGATCAGCGGCTTGTTCATCTCTCCTGACATTTTGGTGGCTGCAAGAAGACAGGCACCTGTTCACTGGAGGGCTCCCTTCCTGCCACCTCCCTCCTCTTGTCCATCGTAACTGCACGACAGTCAGACATTCACCCAGCAGGTGTTCACTGAGTGCTACCACGGGCCAGCACCGGGGGGTAAGCTGAGCAAGCCCCAGCCCCTGCCATGAGGAGGGCACAGACTCAGGACGAGGAGAGAAAAGGACTTCTGCCCTCCACCCTTGGTCTTTCCTGCCGAATTATTTCTTCGGGACAAACTGGCAGTGTGGCCATGGGAAAGAAGGCTGTGGGATTTCCATGACCAAGGCTATACAGTGCCACATTGCTTTTCAGAAGGATTATGTGAAGGACGGTGTCACTAGCCAAGAGTGATCATTTGACCTCAACATCATGGGAAGAGTGAGCATGTTCCCATGCTTGCCTGCATTTTGCATTTTGGAAGAGTTCTGCTCACACTCTCCCTGAAGGACGTGAGGAACAGCTGGAGGCAGAGACCTCATCTTACCTGACTTTGGACCTCATATTTTGTCTTGGGGCCTGGCACAAAGGTGCTCGGTGCTCGCCAAATGAATAATAGGAATGAACCCTGATGCCCTCTTCTCTAAGGCTAGGACTGGGAGACATGGCAGTAAATGGGCCCCTGAGGCAGGGTGGGTGCCCTGGCATCTCCTTTGCTGAGCCCAAGACATGAGTGGACATGGAGGAGACGCTAGACTTGGCCAGGAGTTTACAGTAAACTTGGATGGGAAAAATTATATTTTGTCACCAACTTCTAAATGAAATTTACCATTTCCTTTAAATATGAAGGTAAGCAACAGAGTTTTTCATCAATATTGACCAATGTCATATCACAAATTTAATTGTAAACAAGTTCTCCTAACACTATTTAAACTCATCACTAATTTGAAATTATGGTAGTATTAGACCTGCTAGTAGATCTTGTTATTTAAGGTACTGATAAAGAAGCATACATATTGCTACTGTACATCTTTTAAAAGATGTACAAAATTTGTTAAAAATTTAACAAACTTTTTAACTGTTTCATTATGATATGTTTCCTTTCTAACCCTAGGTTATTTTATTTTATGTACGTGAGAGCATTACTCTGGGCAGAAGTCCACAGACTTCCCCAGCCTATGGGACCACAGGGGTTAAGAAGCCCTGCCTGGAACTGGGGGAGCAGCAGGGGTGGCTTGAAATACCCCACATGGGTGTCTGCCTCTTCCCGCTTTTCCACGGCACTCTCCTGACCCTCTAACGGCAGGTAAGGGGGCGCATACAGGGTCTAACGCCAGCATGGACGGGGGGCCAGGAGTCTGTGGCCTGGCTCTGCCGTGAACTAGCTGGGTGTCCTCAGACAAGCCCCTGTGCCTCTCTGGACCCCAGCTCCCACCTTTGTCAATGGAGATCACATCTCTGCTCTCAGATGACACATCCTAAACGGTTTTAAAAACTGTGGCATGGGCCTTTTACAAGGCAACAGAAGCTCCTACTTATGGGTTGCCTGCCCTGCACTGGGCACTGTTTTCCGCCTTTTCTGGAGTGATGGTCCCCTGGTCCTCACGAGGACCCCATGCATTAGACACTGTTATTACCCTCAGTTTAAAGAGGAGGAAACTGAGGCTCCAAGAGGTTGAGGAACTTGCTCCGGGTGGCGCAGATAGGTGAGGGAAGGAGGAGCTGGCTGTCGGTCTGTCTGCCTCTACAGTCTGACTTCACTCAGTGTCCCACTGCCCAGACCGAGGGCAGCAGGCCGTCCGGAGAGCGAGGGGCTGGGCCCGCACCAGCGGGGACAGAGGTCGGCGTGGAAGGGGTGCACTGACTGCCCGTCCCTCCTGAGAGTCAGGGGACACACCTTCCTGTCCTGCCTCTGCCACAGCGCGGGAAACTCCTTAACCTCTCACATACCTTTGAAGTGGCTCGCACTCTCCCGGCACAGCGGGGATGGGCCGCGACGAGCCACTGAGGGTCGATTTTGCGGGGGGCATGCTTCCTGCGTCCACAGACGGAGGCCACACCTGCACAGACGTGCGGGCGCCCGCCAGGACCCCCGCCCAGCTCACGCCAGACTCGACCTCTCTCCGGAACGTCTGGTTCCCTCACCTTCAAAACGAGGACACTGATCACACCTCTCTAAGCGTTGCTGTGAGGGTGAAATGGGTTGGTGTGCTTGGAGCTCAGAGCCATCCTTCCTGAGGGGCGTGTGTGTGTGTGTGTGTGTGTGTGTGTGTGTGTGTCCTCTAAGTTCTTCCCGAGCAGTGGCCGCATGAAACTCCCTGCCCTCCTGTTGCCTAGGGCAGGCTGCTCCTGGTCTAAAGGCCGGTGGGGCTGGGCCAGGACAGGTGGTGCAAGTCCTGGAGGTCCCAGAGGTCCCACGGAACCCCCTGTTGCCTGTCCATGTGGCGTGAAGGTGAGGGTGTCACTAGCCCTGTCTGGGCCCCAGCTCCCTGCGGGACCTATTAATAGACCCGATGAGGGAGCGGGAGGGGATCAGATTGCAGTCCGTGGGCCGGGGCTGTCGTGGGCACACAGACCTGCCACCTCCCCTCCCAAGCTGTGGACAAAACACCACAGAGGCCCCCGTGTCTCTGTGGCCTCTGGGTCTCTGCCCAGGCTCGCCTGTCCCCTCCCACTTCCCGGCAGGGCCACAGTGTGGGTTCTGTTTATGGCTGGGAGCCACGCCAGGCCCGCCGGCCTGCCTGCCAGCTGCTGCCTGCTCTTGAGCAGGCCACACGTGGTGGGCAGCCATGACGGCCACAAACCCATGGCCTCTTCTCTGTGGGCAGCCGACCACCCTCCAGATACGAGTGGCCAGGGCAGGCCTTCGTCACGGGGGTCTCTGTGGGGTCAGGTGTGGGCAGGGGTGCCAGGGCAACCGACAGTCAGAGGCCAGCCATGGCACTCTGCAGCCAGCTATAATGAAAACACAGATTCTCCCACAGAACTCTTTTCTAAATGTAAAAAGTGTAGAGATGGGCCAGGCTCGTGGCTCACGCCTGTAATCCTAGCTCTTTGGGAGGCCAAGGCAGGAGGATGGATTCAGTCCAGGAGTTTGAGAAGAGCCTAAACAACACATCAAGACCCTCTCTCTACAAAAAATAGAAATTAGCTGAGTGTGATGGTGAGTTCTTGTAGTCCTAGCTACTAGGGAGGCTGAGGCAGGAGGGTTGCTTAAGCCCAGGAGTTTGAGGCTGCAGTGAGCTATTATCAAAACACTGCACTCCAGGTGACAGAGACCCTGCCCTTAAAAAAGAATAAATAAGGCCGGGCGCAGTGGCTCACGCCTGTAATCTTAGCTCTCTGGGAGGCCGAGGTGGGCGGATCGTTTGAGCTCAGGAGTTCGAGACCAGCCTGAGCAAGAGCGAGACCCCATCTCTATTATAAAAAAATAGAAAGAAATTAATTGGCCAACTAATATATATAGAAAAAATTAGCCGGGCATGGTGGCGCATGCCTGTAGTCCCAGCTACTTGGGAGGCTGAGGCAGCAGGATTGCTTGAGCCCAGGAGTTTGAGGTTGCTGTGAGCTAGGCTGACGCCACGGCACTCACTCTAGCCTGGTCAACAAAGTGAGACTCTGTCTCAAAAAAAAAAAAAAAAAGAATAAATAAAAACTCTTACAACTTAATATTTGAAAAGACAAATGACCTATATAAAAATGGGCAAAAGATTTGAATAGACATTTCTTCAAAGAAGATACACAAATGGCCACTAAGCACATGAAAAGATGTTCCACATCATTAGCCCCCAAGGAAATGCAAATTAAAGCCCCAAGGAGATACCACTTTATACTCACTATGAGGCTATAATAATAATTTTTTTAAAAGACAGATAATAACAAGTGTTGGTGAGGATGTGGAGAATCACTCACGCTGCTGGTGGAATTGTAAAATGATGCAGCCAGTGTGGAAAAGAGCCTGGCAGTCCTTCCAAAGGTTAAACAGTTTCAGTGTGACCCAGCAATCTCACTCCTAGGTATATAGCAAAGAAAAATGGAAACATAGCCACACAAAAACATTTACACCAATGTTCACACTAACATTATTCATAATATCCCCAAAGTAGACATAACCCAAATATCTATCAACTGCTGAATGCTTAAACAAAACATGGCACATCCATGCAATGGGGTAAGATTCGGCCATGAAAAGTACTACGTACTGATACACGCTCCCACATGGATGAACCTTGAAAGTATTATGCTAAGTGAAAGAAGCCAGTTGCAAAAGGCCACATGTTATATAACCACATTTTTATGAAACAGTAGAATAAGCAAATCCAAGAGACAGAAAGTAGATTAGTGGTTGCCAGGGAATGGGGGACAAAGTGGAGTGACTGCTCACTGGTACAGGGTTTCTTTTGGGGATGAGGAAAATATTGTAAAATTGATTGTGGTGATGGCTGCACAATGCTGAATATACTAAAAGCCACTGAATTATATACTTGAAATGGCTGAATTGTATGGTATGTGAAGTATAGCTCAATAAAGTCGTTATAAAAAAGAAAAGTTGCTATTAAAAAAGAAATTGAGACACTGCAAACTGTTACTAGCATGTGTAAACTAAGAGTGAACACATGCTAGTAAGAGCTTAAGGACACGTCATGAGCTTAAGGCATGGACTTGGTGACATCGATGTTGGTGGCTGCTATGGTTTGGATGTTCATCACCTCCAAACCTCACGTTGAAATTTGATTTGATCCCCAGTGAAGGAGGTGTTTGGGTTACAGGGCAGGTCCCTCAGGAAGAGATTAATGCCTTCTTTCAGGGGTGAGTTCTCTCACTCCACTAGTCCCCATGAGAGCTGGCTGCTTAAAAGAGCCTAGCGCCTCCCGCTCTCCCGTGCTTCCTCTCTTGCTGTGAGATCTCTGCCTTCCGCCATGCACAGAAGCAGCCTGCAGATCAGATGGCCAAATCTTGAACTTTTCAGCCATCAGAATTATGAGCCAAATAAACCTTTTTCTTTATGTATTACTCAGCCTTAGGTATTCCTTTATAGCAACCCAAAACAAACTAAGACAGTGGCTTCTGTAACCTTCTAAAGTTATTTTCTAGTTGTTTTCCACATCATTGAGGATTCTAAGCCCATGACCTCGGGGGAGACGGTACCTTGGGCTAAACAGTCCTCTTGGCTTTTGCTCACACAGCTACTTCTCTGCATTCCAGCCATGCAAGCAGACAGCCATTTCAGGGCCACGTGGAATGGCATGCATGTGCCAAGTGCTGAGGTCTGAGGCCCACCCCACCAGCTCCTGGGATGGGTCAGTGAACGGGCAGATGTGCTGCAGTGGGAGGGGGACGGGAAGCATCACCTGCTGTGCACCCACGTGGCCGAGGGTTTACATAAGGTTGTGCAGGGGAACTAGCGCACAGCTGCACATCTGTCCCTAGGGCATTAGGGCCGATGACTTCCTGTCTTCACCCCAAACTCATCCCTTTCCTAATTAGGCAGAGGACCAGATCAGCCCCTGGGACTCTCCAAATCACACACCTGAAGCCACAACTGGTCACTGGGGGCCTGCCCAGCCAGGCCAGGATGCTCTCCCCAGGACGTGGGCAAGTCACTTCGCCTTTCTGGGGCCCAGTTTCCTCGCCTGCGCCGTGGGGTGATGCTACTCCCATTAATGAGCTGTAAGGATTATATGAGGTAAGTAAAGTTCCATATTTTAGGCCTGTTAAATTCACTCATTTTTCATTTTATTTTTCTTTCTCTCTAGGATTTTTTGTAAACCTTTTTGTCTGTGTAAAGTAGAAATAGATGCATCCGAATCAATATATGGTGTTCTCTGCCAAATGGAAAAATTTACTTTAAAATGTTCTAAAAATGTGCTCTAAGATAATGGCCTGGAGGCACACGCCCATTTCTCCCCAAGACAACTGGAGGAAAAAACCTGCTGCTATCTGGGACTCAGGGAGGAGGGAGACGGGGCGGAGGAGCAGGGGAGCGGGCACCGTGCACCGTGGGGAGAGGGTGGCTGTCAGGGGCAGGGCCCTGGTGGTTTGGGACTGGGCACTGTGCTCCGAGCCCTCGAGCAGCGGATAGTTCTAATATCCCCTTCTCTGTCAGGGACAGTCCTCATGTCATCGGGGTTGCCAGGACCCCAGCTCCCGGATTAAGCCCATACCAGCTGCCTTCACTCCTGCCCCACTAGATAATGTTTTTCCTTCCTGTTTGTCTCCTCCCTGGACTCCAGGCTTCTCAAGGGGGGGACTGTTTACTCAGTTCTACTGCTCACTTTTGTGACCCCGGCACTTAGGCCACACCAGGTCAAACCTGAGCTGTTCCGGAATTACCCGGCGGCCTTGTGAAGACACACTGCTGGCTCCGTGCCTGGAGTGCCTGATGCTGCTGCAGGGACCACCCTTCATAAAGCCCTCCCCGGCCCCCAGGATGAGTACCAGTGCTCTCTCCCTACACTCCTCATCCCTGCGCACCCCTCGCCACCCAGAGCGGGGCGCTCTGGTGAGAAGGTGGTCAGCGTCACCACGGCACTGTTAGTGGAGCCACTGAAGCACACTGCCTCCTCCCCTGCCCATGCGGGTCACGGACCACTGCAGGGTGGAGGAGAAGAGAGGAGCAGTGCTGGGGACCCAGGAGCCCCCTAACACCCTGACTAGGAGGACGTTCCCAGAGGGTGGAGTTTCCTGCCTCCCATCAAGGACTTCTTCTCCACCATGACTCGACAGTCCAGCCTTGAGAACAGTTGGAACAGTCCATTACAGTGCGTTACTCCGCAGTGCCGACATATGGGCAGGGTGGGGCCGGCGCTGGTTGGGAAGGGGAAGAGGAAAGCCCAGTGGTCAGCACCAAAGCCAGGGGCTGGAAGCGGGGTGGAGGAGCAGGATGGTGGAATTGTGAGGATGCTCAGGTCCTAGAGACCCCATGGTGCACAACGCCAGAGGGTGCCGTTCACATTTTAATCCCTGGGGAGAGTGACCCCTGCAGTTGTGCAGTGCACAGCCTGTGCAATTTCATGCAATGGTTGGTCTTGCCAAGCCTCCTCTGAGAAATTCCTTCATTTATCTTTCCTGTGTACCCGCATGGAGCGAGGCATTAGGGCCATTTGGGTGGCCAAAGAGAGCCTGCCTTCTTTGGGCTCTTAGGAGAAAAGCCAGCTACCCAGTGCAGCAAGGAACAAAATGCTAGAATGAGGGAATGGCCAGGAGCTGTGGAGCCAGGGAGAGTGGCTTCACTCTGCCCACTCTGCATGGGGGGGCAGCTGGCTCCCTATGGACCAGTTAAGCCAGCCAGGCTGGAGGCCATCAGGCAGTGGCAGCTGAATCTGCAGCCTCAGCATCTAGAGGTTTGGGTGGTTTCTTGTTTTTCAGGGAAACCCGGAGCTGCAAACCCTGGGACTGGTGGGTCTTGTGGGCTGTGGCTGCCCCCAACGCTCCCCTTGCAGCGTATGCAGAATCAGGGCTGCGCCTTGGCCCTGTTCCTGGGCAGGGGGACCGTGGGGGCAGAAGCAGCTGAGATACACAGAGACAGCTCCAGGGTGTCTGCCAAGGAGCTCAGACACCTGATCAATCTCATATCACCTGATTCTTGGGCTTGGGGATGCACGCTTCCCCCTGGTTTTCCCAGTTGATGCACCGCCTTTTCCAGGAAGCCTCTGGGGGCCTCTCCCCTGACCCTTGGTGGCTTTGTACTCCTTCGGACACTGGAAGGCGGCCCCATCTTCCATCTGCTCTAAGAGTGCGGAAAGTCATGCAGCCATTTCCCAACCACCTGCCATGTGCCAGCTCCAAATTTTGCAAGAGCACTAACTTTTGTAAGAATCCCAAGGGCACAAAAGGCTGGCCCAGGCAGCCCTGGGAGCAGCTCCTGGCTTCAACCTGGGCCTTGGACAGGGGAGACTTCATACTCTGGGACTCACTCCACTTTTGTCACATTACTATTGACTGCACATACTGCTTCACTTGTCTGTCACCCCACCAGATGAAAGCCACTTCTTTTTTTTTTTTTTTTTTGAGACAGAATCTCACTCTGTTGCCTGGGCTAGAGTGCCATGCCATCAGCCTAGCTCACAGCAACCTCAAACTCCTGGGATCAAGCAATCCTGCTGCCTCAGCCTCCCGAGTAGCTGGGACTACAGGCATGCATCACTATGCCTAGCTAATTTTTTTCTATATATATTTTAGTTGGCCAATTAATTTCTTTTTATTTTTAGTAGAGATGGGGTCTCACTCTTGCTCAGGCTGGTTTCGAATTCCTGACCTTGAGTGATCCGCCGCCTTGGCCTCCCAGAGTGCTAGGATTACAGGCATGAGCCACCGCACGCCCTTATTCATTTCTGCCTCTAGCACCTAGCCCAGAGCCTGGCATACAGTAGGTGCTCAATTAATGTTTGGGGCTTGGATGATGTAATGGCCAGATTCTGAGCCTGAGGGTGGGGAGTGCTTGTGAGACGTAGCTGTTCTCCCCAAAACCTAGCTGGGGCCCCTGCACCCAGTGGCAATGAAATCACAATACCGTGAATTTCTAATACCGCTGCAGCCTGGGTACGGAGCTGGCATGCAATGGTGCACACTCTCCCTTCAAGGTCCAAAGAAGTGCATGGTGGTGGGGCCCTGCCCCTAATAATCTCCTTCACCCCTCCCCACATACTAATGTTAATATTAAAACTAACACTCTTTGATGTGAATAATTCGCATTTCCTGGTCAGGTAAAGTGAATAACAACTTCTGTAAAGTCTTTCCCATTTTATGGATATGAAATATACAATCTAAGTAAAACGTGGGCACTTGCTATGCAAATAACGGCAGCTATCAGGGAAGTTCCCTTTCCTGCCCCATGACTGCCCCATGTAGAAATCCCAGGCTTCCCCCAGGACATGAGGTCCACCTTCCCCTACCAAGAGGAGCTGAGCAGGCACATCCTAGCACCCAGCCAGCGCCTGGCACGGGCACAACTGTAATAACAAGGGTCAAATGCTGGAGAGCAGGTCCATAGGTATATGCTTGTGGGGTTTGCCCTATGGGAGGCTGTCATTACTTCCACTTTACAGGTGAGAAAACCGAGGCCCAGGTTTCCTCTGGGCCCCAGAGTTGGCTCCTGCCTGGCCCGGATCTACTGTGCCCTAATCCCACCCGGGGCCTGCATTCCAGCTGCCTCCAGGATGGCGAGGGCTGGAGGTGCCTTGCCACAGATGTAACAGCTGGTCACCTGGTTGGCACCAGGATCTGATGTCTGCTCTCTTCCCATTCAGTTTTCCTCCTCCTCCTCCCTGAGCTGCTCCAACTCACACTTTCCAGCGTCTCATTCTCAGGCTGTTTCTGCAGATGGGGGCTGCCCTGTATCCCAGACCCAATCACAGTAGCACGGTCCCCGGGCTTTGCTCTCACTGGGCCCCTTCAGCCTTAGGAGCCAGAAGGCTCCACTGACCCCTGTCCCTCTCCATACCTTACCCCTGGCCTCCCACAGCTGACCTGAGAAGAGAGACGACAGAAGACGCCAGTTTCAAATACGGGTTTAAAAGCTCAGTTATAGCCACACACATCTTAATTGGTGCATATCTATTTTCTCTGTGGGCATTTTTTCCTTTCTGATGGACTCTTACAAACATCTTACTGTTATATTTCTTGTAATACTGCCTGGAATCGTTATTTAGACATCATAAAAAAATCATTATATTTTTAAAAGGTAGGCTGAGAGGTTCCTACAAAAGCTCAGGCACACACATAACCCAATCCACACACAAATACACATACGTGCAAGTTTCATCTGATGGAAAACAAGTTTATCACCACACCACTTTGCGAAATAAAAGTGAATGAATAATTTATAGGGCTTTTTTACCAACATACAAACATCTAGATTTTCAAATCATTCTAGAAAAATCCAGTTCAATTACTTGCAGCAATAGTTCTGTGATAAACCAATGCAGAAAAGCTTACCAGTAAGTAAAATTTATAATCTCAATGTGCCTGCATTCCACAGAAATGCATCGTAAACGCTATCATCTTTTTAAAAACACACACTCACACACACCAGATCCCACGAAGCCATTGCTGTCACTAAAGGAAGGCACCGTGTGTGATAAATCCTTGAACCTTTTACTTTGCAAAAGCTCCTGATTTAATAGCCTGGACTCCCCTCCCTCAAAAAGGGGCCATGAAAATGTGCAGAAGAGAACGTTTCCCATCCGATTTTGGCAAGAACCGAATTATACTGCACTCTTTGCTGCCAGTTCCAAGGTGGCACAGAGCCTGGGAGGTGTTAAGTTCTTTGGACTCCCCGGAGATTCGAGGGGTGCACTAGGCCAGGGGCTGGTGGGGCTGGTGGGAGGGACCCGCACACACCCCATGCCACCTTGGGTCTGCACCTTAAGCAGGCTTACCAACAGCAGGCTGGTGCGACATCTGGCTGGCACAAGGGTCTGAAGCTTGAGTCCCTTGACAATCCCACTGTGGTCCGGGCCACCCCTTCTCGCTCGCGTCTCCAGCCTGTGGACAGCCTGACTGTGGTTCTGACTGATGGTTTTTCAGAAGGCGAAGGGCCTGCCAGGGGCTTGGACAGCTGGGCTGCCTCCCCCTCAGCCTGTGCGCCAGCTCCTGGCCACAGGGCCGGGCGGGAGTGGTGACTGATGCTTGGTCAGAGAGTGCGCTGGGAGACAGCAGTCAGGCCTGATACTTCCTGTTTGGGGAGGAAACCTCACTGGTGATAATTAGTGGCTCAGACTCAGGTCTCTCTGCTACAGGAACTGGGGCGGGACGGCAAGTAGAACCCAGGATGCGTAAAATGAATAAATGTCATTTGACACGCACACGCACGTGAGAGAGAGAAAGAAAGGGGGGATGGGGCATTTACTCTTCAGGATACAAAGACAAAAATAATGGCTGTAGAAAGTGGCAATTTATCAAATTCTGTGCGAGAAATTTATTGCAATCACCATGGCTGTCAGTGGCTTAGTGATAATTCTCTCGGCACTTTGTACCAACAAAGGCTTCATTGTCATCTTTACTTGCTAGTCAGTGCCCATGGTGGGAAGACAGACAGACAGACAGAAAAATCCATAACAGAAGACAGCACAGTCCCAAGGGCGAAGCGTGGACTGGGGGCACGGGCACGTTCCTGTGGCTGTGGATGGCTTTTCATCCGTTGACCTGGAGGCCACACCTGCAGCCCACAGGAGGCCAGAAGTTTGGAGGCTTTTGTATCACTGAAGTAAACTGTGCTTAGTCCCTTCTTAGGGACAAGTACATTCAATTGTTTTCAGCTTGTCTGGAAACCAGCAATCTTGGCGTACATCGGCTCAAAGTAACCCTGGGCATTTGATAACCAGAACACACACCACCAGGCCCTGGGCAGGGTCACTCTGTTATTGTTAATACCAATGACCCGAATGGGCCTGCAGAGTGCTCTGACTTCTGTGGCCTCCTGTGTCTGTCTGTCTTACTCGAGTGGGAGCTCCCGCGGGCACCGTTAGATCCCTGAATCTCCCTAGAGCCCAGCACAGGCCCGTACACAGACTGACCTCCCATACCCGCCTCCCAGTGCCTGCCCCTCCGCTCCGGCCAACACCACGACTTCCACCAAGCTCGACATCCTCCTGGCCCATCCGAATGCCCCTTCCTCGGAGATCCAACCCAAGCACCTGCCGGCTCCCCACAGCGCCCCCACCCAGCAATCTCGCCCCACTCTGAATTCAGAGGGGCGCTGTGTTAGTTGGTGGATGTGATTAGACAGACCGGGGTGTGAACTGAGGTTCAGCCACAGGGCAGCACGGTGACTGTGGGCAGGCTGCTTTCCCTCTCTGGTCTGACAATTATGCAAAACAGTGAATGTGGACCACCCCCCACCCCCCGCCGCCAACGCACCTCCCTTAGGCGGCTCCTGTGCACACTTTTCCTTGCTATGCCATGGGCCAATCACCACACATGGCCCTGACCTCCCTGCCTCTGGTGCCCTGCTGCTCTTTGGTCACCCAGCAGGGTCAGCTGAGGGCAGGGACCTGTGTGTCCCCCACTGCTGCACATCCACACGTGAGGCCGGTAGGTGCATGTAGGGCCCGCGGGGCTCACTGGTGGACACCAGAGTCACCCAGGGAGCTTAGGCAGCAGGTTTCTGGGCAGCTCCAGGCCCAGCGTCCCCGACTGAGGTGGGGGTGCCGGGGGTGTTCAGGACCGTGTTCTTACCCAAGCTGCTGGGTGGTCTCTGGGCCCCTTGGAGAAGCCGTACTGTGAGGGAACCACACTTCCTTAGGAAAGCAAGCCTTCCAAGGCGTGGGCAGGCCGGGAGCTCACAGAAACCCCAGTTCCAGGAGGGCCCAGGTCTGCTGCGACACCTGCTCCCTGTGGTTCTCACTGAGCTCCCTCCATCCTAGGATGCCCTCTCCTCGGTACTCCACTCACAGCCACACCAGACGTTCAGGAGAGTTCTAGCACGGGTCATGGGAGGACAAAAAGCGGCTATTCCAGAACTCCAGAGTTCACACCAGCGAGGTGTCGTAAGGTCTCCCCTTTGGGCTGTGGATCCAGGAATAGCCTCCTGAGCCAGGACCACCAGGAGGGCAGAGCTTTCCGGACGGAACCCGCCCTCCCCATCATAGTCCTTGGCTGCTGGGCCCAGCACCACTTTCCTCCCCCCTAGTTCCAGGAACCACCTCGTTTCTGGCAAGGCTGGAGCCATCTCCAAGGACCAGCCACAAAGCGCCTGGTCTCACTTCCCACAGCTGCTCGGGTCCCCCACCCAGGTGAGGGCTGATTCACTGGACAGCGGTGACTCCCACACTCTCCTGCATCCAGTGTGCTCCGGACCCGTGTGCAGGCCTGGCTAGTCATCCGGAAAGCCTCGGCACAGCCCCCGGATGCCAGGGAGCCCGAGGCAGCAACGTGCAGGCCAGGCTCCCCTGCAAGGCCCAGCTCACAGCCACCCTGACCTCCAGCGGTCCACCCAGAGGACGTCACCTTCAGGGAGACCCTCACCCCAGCTGTGCTGGGTCTCAGCCCCGGGCATGCCTTCTCCCTCTCAAGCCCACCACAAACCACAAGCCGACGCTCCCCACATCTGGACAGTCACCTCGCCAGCAGCGGGTACATATGGTAACGGGAAGGTCGGTCCATCACTGACCCTACCACAGTGGCTTTGAGATGGCCCACTACTCCGAATAAGTATACAAGGCCCATCAGCCAATCCTCAAATCCCTTCCATTTTCCTGTGATTGGTTTTATAGTCCTAGGTCTGTATTGTTTTAAAACAATTTGATCTGACAGCTCAAGAAGGCTTCACAATGTCCTGTTTGCTTAGATCCCACCTGGCTCTCATTCAGCGGAAGTCGGAGACAGGAGTAAGCTACTGCCTGATTGCAGAACAATCAGTGCTCACCTGTGCCAGTTCTGCCAGGTGACTATGGGGACGTAAAAGGACAGACTGATAGGGAAGAGTTGAGCACCAAGTAATTCCCCAGTGACAATGTTCTTATGATGCCAAAGCAGCCAGACCCTGGTCTATTCAGCCACACCTGAAGGGGAGGGGACCATTCTGCCCCTGGGCCGAGCTGGCAATGCAGGAGTGTGTGACCCACTGGCAGTTGCCCATCGGCCCTGACAGCAAGCACAGCAGTGGGTACCTCCAGCTCGGGGCTGTGGGGACATCTCTGATTTGGCAGCCTGTCTTACATTAGCGGTGGGGCCTGGGCCTCACCGGCACTGCATCTCCTCACTTGTATTCAGAAATACGAGACAGGCATGGGTGTTTACAGGGTGGTAAGTGACAGCAACACTCCTTCTGCCAGAAGTGGGGCTCAGCTGGTCTTGCAGTTCCTGGCACAAAGTTAGTGCTCAATAAATGTTTGCTGAATGAATAAGCGATAAAGCAGAATTTGGAGATGCAAGAGTCTCAAGTTTGGAATCAAAAGAAGAGGCTGGAGTCACATAAGTCCTTGGGAAAGTTACATGGCTGGGAGAATAACACCATCTACTTCCTAAGAGTCTTGAGTTACAAATGACCTCAGGCATACAATGTGCTTGGCCCAGGGCCGGCCATGAAGGAGGCTGAATGCTCAGTGACGAGGACTGTCATTTTAGGGTGATGGTGGCAGTGTATGGCATGCCAAGGCTGTGAAAGCTGACGGGTTGGAGCATGCAGAGGTCTGGGATCTGTGGGAAGTCATGTTGGACAGGTGGGTGGGCCCAGTTGCAGGGGGCAGATGGGAGGAAGTGAGACTTCTGCGGCCCAGTTTTGAGTAGCCCCTAGAGTGTCCTGTCCCCACCCCTTGCCTTCTCCTCTCCAAATTCTGTGACCTTCACAGCCTCTCAAATTGGGATGGGGCTGGCAGAGGTGGGGCAGGAGTGAAAAAAGAGGCACATGCCCCTCTAGACCCCAGAAAGGAAGAAAGGAGCCAACTTGGCTTTCAGTTTTCATAACTACTTAAACTGGCAGACTTCTTTGTTTTAAATCAAGAGGCCCATTGCCGGTCTAGATGCTAGGAAGCAGTTTCATGGAGAACTTAACTTACTTAGCTCAGGCCTGCCCAGCCCAGGAAGACCTGGCCACTATGAATGACAAGGAGGGCAGGAAGGAGTTGGTCCAGCCTCAGCTGGAAGGCAAGGGAGCTTGACATCCCCCGAATGGCTAGCTTCCCTGCCCTGTCCCAAACTGCCTGAAAGTCACCCCAGCCTGCTGAGGTTTTCATTTGCAGCTGGACAGGGAGTGAAGCAGGCAGCACAGATTTCTCCAAGCCTGGGAGGCATCTAGCCACGACCAGGACACTGAGCTGGGAACCCTAGGCTTTAGCTAGGCTTTAGAGCCAACGCCAGCTCCAAGGGGACCTGGAGGCCACTCTCTGTGCCTCAGTTACCTTCTCTAAGAAACTGAGAGGTTGAGATGAGAAGTGCAATAAGCCTGCAAGCTCCCCAGCTGGGTAACGCTCAAACCCCAGGGGAAGGAGGAGGGATCTGATATTTACTGCACTCCTAAAACTCAGCACTTTACACAATTAACCTTCCGGCCAGGCATTACTGTCCCTGTTTAATGAGGATATCCTGTTCTAAGCCTTTGGCAAGGTTTTACAGATAAAAACGCAGGTTCAGAGAGCTGAGGGCCTTGTGTCATAGGGTGAAGAGCTGAGGTTCAAACTCAGCCCATAAGACTCCGAAGCCAGGCTCTTGCCCCAGTGCTCAGCCAGCTGCCCTCGCCCCACCCATCGCTCAGGTGTGGGGGTTTGGACTGCAGTCAAGAACTTTCACTTTTTAACTACCTGAAGCTCTGCCCAGCACCCTGGTCTCTGATAAGTCCAAGGAGGGAAGGGCCATGGGACAGAACAGGAAATATAAATGGGGGAGGAATCTACTTGTCTGATATCTCTAGGCTGGAAAGGGCATGTGTGTGGTCCCAGTTTAACCAGGCCAGGTCCTGGGGACCTCCACAAGCTTGGGTAGGCTATTCAACTCTCACGTAAACAGGTGGCCTGGCCTGAGTTCCCTACCATCTCTGAAGCCAGCTTCACCCCATGCCAATTCCATATCTTCCTCCCAGCTTGCTGGCAGAGGCCACCTGTCCACCACTCAAGACCCCTTCAGGAAGCCTTCCCTCCCTCCACCACTCCCCCAGTGACACCGTCCGTGTGCCCGGCTACACTCATTCACCCATCAGACATTGACTACACACCAGCTCCCTGCCAGCCCCTCTGCAGGCCCCTGGGGACATAGATAAGTAAGACACAGTCTAGGTCCTCCAGGGCTCCTGGCGGATTTGGTCAGCTGCAGGTGGGACTTGGGCATCTATATTTTTCACAAACCTTGCAGGTGACTGAGGGGGCACACCCAGATGAGATCCTTTGGTTTGTGGACATTCTGGCCCCCAGCACTGCATTCTTTGGGCTGGCAGAATCCTCTGAGGACACGGCCTGTCTCTCTCCACTAGTAGGTTCCTCTGGGCTCCCAAGTCAGATAAACCTGGATTCAAATCCTACTTCTGCAATTTGTTCCCTGTGCACCCTTGCAAAATACCCAGGCTCTCTGAGGCTCAGTTTCCCCATCTGTAACAAGAGGTAATAATGAGGCTTTCCTGTTGGCATATTGTGTGCAAAGCCCTTAGCAAGGTGCCTGGCACACATAAAGGTGCAATAAATATTTGCTATTAATCACATTATGGCTGCACTCCGATGGATAGAAATACCTCCCTGGGGTATTTCGAGACCCCATTCTGGAGCCATCTCAGAGGTGGCCCTGGATACCTGGGAAGCCTCTCAGTGTCTTCTGCCAGGGCTCCAACAGACCTGCCTGCATTTTCCCTGCAGATTGGCCTCCTGGCCCCCAAACGCCTTATTAGCGGGGTTCGCCCTCCCTTCATTTACCCAGAGTGATCAAAGTTCCAACCACACCGCTCCGGGCAGCCTGCCCCTAAATTTCGGGAGTGGGCAGGAGTGGGAACTTTGCACTGGGCGGTCCAGCCTCCTCTGGACCAAAGTCAGGCGCCTGGGTCTCTGCTCTGCCCGGAGGCTGCGAAAGGGTTGGGAGGGCAGGCCAGAAAGAGCCTGGAAAATCCCGCCCACGGCTGCCACTCCTCCCCTGGGATGGGCTGGCCAGAGCCGCGGGGCACATGGGACCTGTGGACTCCGCCAGGGAGGGGCGCCTACGTCTGCACCCCGGCTGGGGCCGCCTGCGCCCCCACTGCCGCCGCCTGCTCTGCCCACTAGCCCGGCGCGCGCGGCTTCCGTCCCAGGAAGGCAGGCTCACGGGGTGGGGGCCCAGGACCCAGTTTCTCTGCCGCCGGGCGCACGTGGCTCAGTCCCAGGGGACCGGGTCGCCTCCAGACATATGGAGGCGCCCGGGCTCCGCGCGGCGATGGCGCAGGGTGCTACTCGGAGGGCACCAGGCAGAGTCCCGGGACAGGGCGAAGCCCACAGCCGCACGGCGACCGGGGGAGGGGTCACTCACCTGCGTGGCCCGCTGCTCTGAGCAGCGCTGGCGGCTGAAGGTCCGCGGCGGAGGCGGTGGCTCGGCCGAGGCTCCTCCTCTCTCCGCGCCCCACCCGCCCGTGAGGGCCGGACCTGCAGGGGAGGTGGCTGCCCGCCAGCCTGCTCTTGCTATCTGGCTCGGCCACCTCTACGAGGGCCACAATCTGTGAGCCGCAGGGCCCTCGATCCCGCCCAGCCCTGCAGCCTTGGCAGCTGCAGCGTCGTCAAACCAAGGTCCGCCCTGGTTGGGGGCCAGGGGAGGGGGAGTTCAAAGCCAGCCCGCCACTTCCTGATCTGCAGTCCCCTGCACACCATTAAAGTAAGCAGAACTCCGGACCGCCTCTTCCCCAGAACCAGGAGGTCGTGGGGGCCAGGGAAACCGCTAGGTCCCTTCTCCATTACGCTGAGGGACACCTCAAATCCATTTTGTAACCGAGGTTTAGTGGCAGGCCAAGGTTGCACAGGCGGGAAGAGGCCACCGCCGGATTGGATGGGACCCCTTACCTCTGCGTGCCATGGAAGTGAGGGCAGGAGAGGCCCTCTCTCTTCCCTCTCAACAAAGTCACACCCAGGCCTTTGTGGTCTCAGCCACATCTCTGTCCCTTGCCCACCTTCCCAGTAGTCCTCAGGTTTCAATGCCTGGGAGCGCGTGGTGGCCTTTCTCCTAGAGCTGCTGGGACTGGAAGAAGACAGCCTCCTGCCCTGAGGCACCACCTGCTGTCCTGCTGCCCTCCCCATCCTACAATGCCCATGGCTTCACAGCACCCCAGTGAGAGGTAAAGTGAGGATATCTTCTGCATAACTTTCTAGAGGTGTCCTGTATGGGGCGCGCTTGCTGCCGGCAGTTATTCCCCTCCCTTGACAAGTGAGGAGAGAGGGGCTCTTATGGTTCAGTGGGGCACCAACTTCACTCAGCTTCTGGGAGGCTGAGGGGGGGTTTCCCAACCCTTAGGACTCTTTCTAGAATATTCTTGGGGGGGAGGGTATTTCATTAGTCCCCAATGAGGAGCTTCAGGTTATTCTTAGGAAGTCTGAGAATCCTGTTTTCCAGGAACCCAGCCTCTGTTGAGGAGATAAAGTCCCAGGGAGGCCAGAGGCAGGGGCTGGGCTCAGGGGTGGCCCCACAACTGGACCCCAAAGGGCACAGTGGGGATGCAGAGGCAGAGCTCTGATCTCCCTGTGGAGGGAGTGGTGCTGTGAGGGGCCTCTCCTCCACCCTCCCACCCATCGAGACCACCCATGCTTGCTCACTGCTGTAGGTTCCTCCTGTCTAAACATCCCCAGCTCCCCACTGAGCCAGGCCCCAAGGCCCAGAGCCTCTCCTGCCTACTTCAAGGACCTTCCTGGCCCACCCTGCCCCAGGGCCATGCCCTCTGGAGCTCCTGTGGCAGTTCTCATAAGTCCTTTATCCATTCAACACCCACAGTGCCCCACCGTTCCAGGTGGTGTTCCCAGTGCTGGGGACACAGATGTCCCTGCCCTTAGGATGCCAGGTTTAGCAAGTGGCCCCTGCACTGGGTTGTAAACTCTGAGAAGACAAGAACCGGTTCCTAGCCCCTTGGTGCCCTGGCATGGAGCCGGGCACACACAAGCTGCGCTTGCTGGTGGGGATCTCGGAACATCCTCCCTTTAGTGCCAACCGGTGGCCCAAGGAGATCAGGCTTGGGAAACAGAAGTGCTGAGAAGTCTTCTAACATCCTGGGAAGGATGCTTGGATCCTTCCAGCATCCAAGCATGTCTCTTTGTGGGGTCCCCTGAGAGCTGTAGAGAGAGAGAGCTGGGCTGGCAGAGCTTAGCAGAGGATTATCCCAAAGGAGCATAAGCTTCCGCAAGAGAGAACTGCGGGGCCTGACAGGCATGGGAGGGAGGGGAGTGACACCGCACCTTGGTGGACAAGCACCTGACCACGCCTTTGGCCTTTGGCCTTGGCCTGTCCACCGCTGGCTGGACTGGGGGAGCCTTGAGTGTGAGCCTGTCTCCCCGGCATGGGCTCTGGTGTGGGTGAGAGCTCAGGGGATGTTTCCTGGAGTTTGGGGGCCAAATTCTCCAAGGCAGAGGAGCCCCGTCCTCTCCATCAGGGAGGGTGACAGGCTGAGGTTTGCCGAGCTCCTTCTCTGGGCCCGACTCTGGCGACCTCTGCCAAGGGCAGCGCAGTCCAGAGCCATCCTTTCAAGCTGTTTGTCGGATCCTGTTACTCTTCTGCTCAAATGCTCCCCTGGCTCTGTTGTCTCTGTTCTCTCTGAGCAACAGTGAACCCCTTGCCGTGGCTGTGAGGCCCACGCGATCGGCCCTCTCTACACTCTGCCACCTCGCCCTCTGTCTCCCCGCTCTGCTCAGCTGTCCTGCCAGGCGGGCCCTCTCTTTTCTCCTTCTCCTTTGTCCTCACAGAGATGCGTAGGATCCTGCCCCTGGCTGTTCCCTCCGCCTGGACCAGGGCGTCCCCATGGCTCCCCATTCCTCCTTTTAGTTTTTGCTGAAGTGTCATCATCTCCGGGAGCCCCCCCATCCTCCCCAGCCCCCTTCCGTGTGCTTGCTCTATTTCTTTTCTCTTGTTTTCTCATAGCCTTTATCACCTTTCAACACTATAAAGCAGACTTTATGTCTGTTGTTAATGACTGTCTTCTTCCACAGAAATGTGAACTCTTCCACGGCAAGGGTTTTTATCAGTTTATTCACTTCCGTATCCGTGGTGTCCAGGGCAGTGCTGGGCACATAGTAGGTGCTTAGTAAATATTTGCTGAATGGACGTACCCCTGACCTCACCCTTCCTTTGCACCTCTGAAAAGCTCCCCTGTGCTCAGCCCACTCGCCTCCCTTGTACAGCCCAGAGCTGGCATGCTGCCGAGTCAGGCGTGCTCCACATGTGCATTTAGGGATATCTGGACTGGATTTGCTGAGTATTCAATCTATAGAGCCACTGGGGTTGCCCTTTTCCTTGAAGACAAGGCTAGCTTTTTGGCCATGAAGACAAGAGTGTCCAGGAAGACAACGTAGATTCATCTCCTACTTGGACCCGAGAGGAGAGGGCTGTTTTTCAGTCTCAGCTTCTTGGGTTGATCTAGCATTTATGGACTGGGACAGAGCACATCCATCCATACAGTAAACACCCTGACTATTAAAATGAGCTGGCCTTGGGAAGCCACGTGCCTGCTGCACTCTGACAGCCCTGGCTGGGAGCCGGGCCACCTGGATCTTGTCCTGCCCAGGCCAGGGCAGGCTGTGGCCCCACACTTTTGTCCCACTAGACCAGGTGCCCTGCGACTCCTCCAAGCTTCTGGGGGCACAGGCAGCTGTTCCCTTGTGTGAGGGAGGTGGTCAGGCTGCATTCGGGGTGAAGGATCCGGGGGGTTCAGGCTAATGGGGGAATTGTCTTTGCCATTGTGATGACCCAGTGGGCACAGCCACGCCAGCAGCACTCAGAGCTGAGGGAGCACTGGGCGAAGGGATGTTCGGTGACAGAGAGATACCACCGAGCAGGAAGGCAAGCTGCCACTTTCCACAGCATATTATCGTGAGCCAGAGTTACACAGCATTATAAGGTGTGGCTTATGGGACATTAGGACACACCCCACACACACACCGGATCTCCCTGCACCCCAGAGTTCGGTATCCCGCTGCGGCCTACGGCTGCCCTCCTTCCATCCTCTACTGCAGCGCCAGCTCCCCAGAGAGGACGCACTCTGAGCTCCATGTAATGAGATCTGTGTATCTGCAGGGGGGTTAGCTGTGGCCTGCAGGAGAGTGTGGAGAAGGTTCTAAAGGTAGGTGCTGCAAGGGGAGGGTGGATAAAGCACTGCGGATGGAGGGGGAATTTTTCTAAGGAGCTCCCCAGCACATAGTAGGGACTTAAACTTTTGTATAGGATCAGCTGTCTTGGCATGTGACAAGGGGGGTCCCAGCACCACAAGGAGCAGCACAGGAGAGACTGCAGCTGTGGCCCCTGGTGACCAGGCCCCTGTCCCACCATCCCTGCCCCAGGCTGCGGAGAGTCGCCTGGCAGAGAGGACACTACCTCAAGCTCCAGACGTGGTGAAGTGGGCACTGAGGGGCAGGGAGGACACAGGGAGGGCATAGTGTGAGTTGCAGGGAGGGCAATGCGACTTGCTTGGCATTACTCAGTGAGGACATCACGGATCCCGGACGAGCCAGGTCCGACTGACTCCAGATCGGCTGCTACCTTGGCTTCTTAGGTGGAGGGTGCCTGTGGGTCCGGTGGTGATGGCCCCTCAAGGGCCCCCAGCTGGTTGGGTTTTCTTTTCTTATTAGCTCCTGTCGGCAGGAGGCATCCTGCTCCCAACCCCTCCGTCCTGTCCTCGTCTCCAAAATCCAGCAGAGGATGTGCCACGACCGTGACAGGGCGGTGGTGGTCAAGGGGCAAGGGGGCTCTGCCACCGGGTGCACTGACCTTTCCTATTTGCTCGGCTTACACAGTCGGCGTTTTCCAAAGCAGCTTGGGACAGCTTACAAGGAAAAGCTTAATGATAAACCAGACGCAGAAAAATCATGGACTGGGGAAAAGACAGTAGAATTTAAATATATTTATTGAGGATAATACAGTTGGAACATGGGTCTGAGTATCCCATTACCATGGTAAAGTGGAAGTATGATCAGCTATTGGAAAGGAGCAAATCTACCAGTCATATTTTTCCCTTGGGGCTTTTTGTAATAGGTACTGAGCGTTGCGAAGGCGAGAGTCATTCGCTCCATACTGATAGAAGCTCAAAACCAGGTGAAATCAGGCTATTGGCTCACAGGACTTTAAGAAAGCGGAGTATGCTATCGCAGTGCACCCCGGAGGGCGAGTGAGTACCCAGGTGTTCAGGGAGTTGTCAGTCCCTCAATTGTGCTGCAGACTGAGCTTCTCAAAGTTTACTGTGTTTACAATTTCCCAGGGGGTCTTGTTATAACGCCTTTCTAATTTGGGAGGTCTGGGTGGGCCTTGCAGTCTGCAATCCTAAAACCCTCCCAGGCCTCCGCGGGCACTGCCTTCGCAGCAGCAAGGGGCTAGAGCCCAGGTTCCTCCCGTCACCCGGGGGCAAGCACCTTTCTCCTCGCTGGCTGAAGGGCAGTGCACTGTGATCATCGGCAGGCAAGCAGAATCCGCTGCTGGGCCCAGTAAGTGCTGACTGTGCCCGGCCGGCTTCCCTCTATTCGGGTTGGGCACCTTAGTCTACCAGGGGTGGGGACCTGCAGCCTCAAGGCCACACCTGGCCCTCCAGATACCCAAGTGCGGCGCCTCAAGCAAATCCAAACATCACAGAACAAACCCCTTTATTAAAAGGGTTTGGTCTGTGAAATTTGGATTCAGTCAAAAGGCCGCACTCAGGGATCCAGAAGGCCATGCGTGGCCTTGAGGCTGGACTCACTCAGCTCAGCATGGGCCGAGGAGGTAAGTGTCAGCAGAGGCTTAGGGGCGGGCGGGTCACAGCCCAGCCCAGCACAGGCAGGGTTGGGGGTCACTGGCCGCAGGGTCTGCTGCAAACACACTGGGGTCGGAGTGGCGATAAGCCCTGACTCCGGGGCTGGCCGTGGGTTTCAGCCTGCCCAGTGCTCGGTCTCCTTGATCTTGTCCCTCAAGGGGAGTCGAGGGGAGGGAAGTGACATGTGCTGGAGTCCCACCTGTGGCAAGCCCTGTGCTACACTGAGATCAGCCCCTGCGGTCCCCACTGAGACCCTGCAAAATGAGTGGGATTGGCCCCATTTTTCAGACGAGGATGCGACTTGCTTGGCATTACTCAGTGAGGACATCACGGATCCCGGACGAGCCAGGTCCGACTGACTCCAGATCTGCTGCTACCTTGGCTTCTTAGGTGGAGGGTGCCTGTGGGCAGTGGCCTGCACACCTTTGGTGACACTCTTAGTTCGAGGACTGGGGCCAGCTTGCTGCGGGGGCCCAGCAGGGGCCACGCACACAGTCTGACTGGAGAGCCTTTCTCTCAAACACTCCTCCCGAGATGCCACAGCCGGCCTAGGGGAGATCCCAGCAGCCGCCCCCGGCCCTTGGCGTGTCTACCTGAGATCTGCGCAGCAGGGAAGCAGGTCTGCGGGATGTCAGGTAAGTCATGGAGAGTCTGGTTCTACCTGGCACACTACCTGATTTCATGGACATGCACACAAGAGGAACATCATCACAGAGCCATCTTTATTCGGTTTTTTTAAAAAATTTTTTTCAGAGATGGAGTCTCACTGTGTTGCCCAGGCTAGTCTTGACCTCCTGGCCTCAAATGAGCTCCCCACCTCAGCTTACGAAAGTGCTGGCATTACAGGTGTGAGCCACCATGCCCGATTCAGAGCCGTCCTCATGTTGCAGCAAGTGTACCGCTAGCGTTACAGCTCTTGACCCAGCGGCACATGAAGAGTTGGAGAACAGTCTTTATTCTTCCACAGCAGGCTCAGCCCAGCAAGTGTTACAGCTCTATTCTCGTCTTCTGATCTTTTGACCTCCTTGCTTGTTATCCTCCTGCTCTTATACCCTTGGTAGGGCTCAAAAAGCGTCCAATCAACTACAGTTTAACATCCAATCAGCAACAAGCTTTAACATCCAATCAGCCACAAGCTTTAACATCCAATCAACAACAGTGGGATTCAAAAATTACCCAATCAGGATCACGCAAGCAGCATGGCCGGAAACAGGTGGCAGCACCCGGGGCCTCTGGCCCGGGCACCATGCCCTTCAACCAGCCTGTACAGCGCCGGCCCATGGGGGTGCGGAGCCACCAGGAGGTGGCAAGCGGCCGCACCCCAGCGCCTGGGGTTTTCCATGTCACTCAGACATTTGCAGTCAGACACTCCGAGAGGAAAAGAAGGGATATTCAGAGACAGGAAGGCAGACTACTGAAAGCCGGTTCCAAGAGGAGATATGCCTCCAGGTGGGAAAAGGTCTTCCTTATCCTGTGTGATTATCTAAAGCCACACCTCCTCTGAGAAGACATCAGGAAATGGCTCTCCTCCTGCCTCCCCCTGCCCCACAGCAAGGAATCCAGGTGGGCAATGGATGCCAGCAGCCCCTGCCCCCTTTCCTCCCTATCCCACATGAACCATGGGTACCCTGGGCACCCTGGTCTGGGAATCAGGAAACTTGGCCATGCCCTGCCCCCTGGGCTGCCTGACTCATAAAATCTCTCCTCGCTGGGCCTCCCACTCCTGCCAGCTTGAGGTGCCTGAGATCTTAGAACTTCCCCCCACTGCTTTGAGAGTTGCTGGGAATAGGTCCTGCGCACAGGCTGGGGGCCCTGAAAGGCGCTTCAGGAGATGGGGCTGGCAGGGAGCGGGCAGGTGATGAGAGGCCTGGTTTGTCTCTGGTGAGAGGCGAGGCTTTGTCATGCTGGCACCGGGAGCCCAGGGAGATTTTAAGAGGCATGCTGGTCTGTGCGATGATAATGCTAATATTTTTTGAGTGCTTGCTACATATGAGGAGCTGTTCGAAGCATTTTGACTATATTAACTCATTTAATCCTCACAGTACATTTTCCCCATTTTCGAATAGAGAAACTGAGGCAGGAGGCAGTTAAGTCATCTGCCTGCTGTCACATAGCTCAGAAAGTCGCAGAGCCAGGATTCGAACCTGCAGGTCTGTTTTCGTGCTCACACCGCCATCTACATCCCTGTTGTCTGTTTGCCCTTATTCATTTCAGAAGAGCCTCTCTCCCCGGTTGCCATGCGGAGGCTGCATCAAAGGAGGAAGATGCCAGGCTGGGCTTAATGGGCAACTGGCAGGTGGAGTTTCCGGGCTGTGTTTCGAAGTCTACAAAACGAGTGCCCACAGCAGGTCTCCAGCTGGGGCTGGACAGTCTGCAGACGGGCAATTTAGCCAAGGTCCTAGTCTTGCCCACCAAGACCAGGAAGGAAAGTGACTGCAAGACCCGTGGCCCACCTACTGACTTTGCCACCTAGAGGCTTTCGAAATTACCAGTACCTAGGTTTAATTTTGAGCCTCAGTTTTCTTATCTGTAAAATGGGAGTGGTAACACCCAGCAGAGTAAACCGAGTGCAGATGGTACAGTGCAGGCCTTGAGCACACTGAGTTCCCCACTTCTCCTCACCTTGGCTCCTTGTCTTTCTCCACCACAATCAATTCTCTGGATGTCAGAAGCTGGGGATGGTGGAAGGAGAATGCCAGAAAGCAGGGCGCACTCTGTCACTTAGTCTCAGCCCTGCTGGAGGGGCCTGATTTGGGTGGTTGCAAGGCCCAGTCTTCCCTCAGCTCTCCGTGTGAGGAGTCTGAAGTCGTTCATATCTGGTGTAGAGGTGAGGTTAGACTGAAACATGGGGAAGACTTTTTAAAATTGATATAGCATAGTTGTATATATTTTGGGGGTACGTGTGATATTTCGATATATGTAAATACAGTACAATGGCCAAATCAGTGTTATTGGGATATCTGTCACCTCACACATTGACCTTTTCTTTGTGTTCAGAACATCACAATTCTTCTCCTATAGCTATTTTGAAATATACAAGTTATTATTAAATGATTTATAACAATTAACAATCTTCCTACCATACTGTTAAATGGGAAAAAAATCCTAATCTGATTAAATCAGGGTCCACTGAGTGGGAGAGGTTAGGGGTGCCAGGCCCCGCACCTTCCCCAACTAGTAGGAACTTGTGATGGGAGCTGCCAAAGGCAGCAGGCAGTGGCCTGGGAGTAGGTTCAGGGAAAGCATGGGGCAGCCCCAGGGGAGATATTTTCTGCTGGGGGTGAGGAGGGGCTTTGGGTACCTTCTTGTCCCCAAGCCCAGGAGGCCACATCTTTGCTGGTCATCCCTTCCTGGAACACAGAGCAGCCCGAATGCAATAATTGACTATAAGACACACTAGGACAATAGCACTTATGCAGATTTATGCAAATAACATGTAAATGTAGCTGGCCTTAGGCTGGGTGCCCTGGGATGGCAGCTGGTTGGGGAGAGCTGCCCCCCTCTTTTTTGCTTCTGACTTTGCCTTAAGCCTCAGAGGGCTTCAGAGGGAGAGGCCACCGCCTTCCCTGCACACAGTCCCTTCTCACCAGGCCTCAGCAGGAGACAGCAAGCAACTATGGTGTGCCTACCTGGGTAGGTCCCTCTGTGCAGGAAGTGGGGCCACCAGAGAGAAAGATTCCAGGCACATGGGCACCAACAGACACTAGAGAGAAGGATTTCGGGCACAGACATGGGCTTTGCGTAGACTATTTGATTGGGGACAATGTCCTCATTCCATAGAAAAGAACAGCTTAAGGTTGGGTACAGTGTCTCATACCTATAATCCTAGCACTCTGAGAGGCTGAGGTGGGAGGATCACTGGAGGCCAGGAGTTCAAGATGAGCCTGGGCAATGTATTGAGACCCCAAGTCTCCAAAAAAAAAAATTAAAAAATTATCTGGGTGTGGTGATACGTGTCTGTTGTCTCAGCTACGCAGGAGGCAGGAGGTGGGAAGATCGCTTGAGCCCAGGAGTTCAAGGTTACAAAGAGCTATGATCACCCCACTACACTCCAGCCTGGGCAACAGAGTGAGACCCTGTCTCAAACCCCATCCCCCCAAACACACACAGACACACACACATAAAAGAGAAGAAAAGGACAGCTTGGAGAGATGCAGTGGATTTCCTCATCTCATAGCCAGTGGCAAGAGAACTGGAATCCCATCCAAGGCCATTCCACGCAGCCTTCACCATGCCACTGCCTGCGGTGCTGTGCCACCTGATCAATAAGCAGTGTGCCAAGTGTGTGTGTATACGTGTGGGCATGGGGTCACCTAGAGCTCCAGGCCCCTTCAATCCCCTCCATCCCCGCAGTGGGCCCAGGCCCCTAACATGGTGGCGCTGGGGTGGCTCTCCATCCCCAGCCCTGGGGCCTGGCTCGTCTTTAAGGAACTTAAAGTCTATTTCAGCTACGGGGGGGTCTTTGTTGCTCTTTTCTTAAGTCAGCCTGTCCAGGCCTGTCTGTGGCTGGTTGGGAGTGGGGTTTTCTTATTGTTCAGAATGAGTTCTCTTCGCTAGCCATCTAGGGGAGAAGTTAATCCTGGGCGGGAGATTAGGAGACTTAGACTTGGGAAGGGAGGTACCCTGTGACCCCAGAGGTACCAAATGCTCAGGTATGGAGGGGGCAAGAATTCCAGCTGGCGGGGGCTGAGATGCAAGCTTCCTCCTTTCCCCTCCCCTCCCCACGCCCCTCTTCAGTCCCAGGGAATTGAGTGGGCTCAGTCACGGATTTAGCGGAGCCTAAAGTTGGGCCACAGTCTGTGTGAGCTGAGAGTGCCAGACTCGGGTTAACTCTGAGCTTTGAGGGTATTTTGCTCAAGGTGGTCGTGGGGCCCAGTTGTGCTGTGGACAATCAAAGATCCTGTTCCCTCTCCAGAGCAAGCTGGGGCATCAGTGGTTCCACTGGAGAGAGCTTATCTCATGTGGCCGTCAGAATCAATGTGACACCAACATCCCTTGGGAACCCTTGGAGACAGTTTTCTGGCAAACAGTCTGGAATCACGGTGGTAGGGCTTGGGTGGGGTGGGCACGGACACTTGGAGAGGGGCTACATTTCTGGGTAGATGGAGGTAAAGGCTCGGGTTATAATGATTTCACTCTAAAGAGCAAGAATGCTTTCTTCTTGGGGGTCACAGGCTGGGGGGCTCAGAGACCCACATTTTCTAGCCTGGCCCTGACTCAGGGGCCAGCCAGGTAGAGCATGGAGGAACAGTAGTGGTGGCAGAGGAATGGCTCGAGCTGGCCGGGGCTGGAGAATCTCTGTGGCAGGCAGGGTCTCAGGCCCACAGCTGGGTTCCTCCTACTGCTACCCTCTGAGCACGAAGATGCCTCTCAGTAGCATGTGCTTGGGAACGCAACTGCATCCCAAGGGACAGGGACACAGCTCTTCACTGCCCCAGGCTGTCACACAGGAAGCATGTGCAGTCATGGGTAAAATGAGATGCCAAGCCCCACGTCCTTGGTAGAGGGCAAACAGAAGCCATGGCAATGTGGGGAGTTGGCTGTGGGCCACTGTGGGCCACAGGGCAGCGCTGGGCTTCCTGCCCAGGCTGGGCAGGGGTGGGGCAGGCCAGCACTTAGGCAGGGTTGGAGCGGGCCATTTCCTGGGGCCATTAGCAGGCAAGTGGCTGCTGAAAAATTAACCAGAGGCCTGGCGTGACTTCTGGGGAGGAGCCCCCCTCAGGAGCCCCCGTTTATGGTGTCTACTGGGGCTGCAGGGCCTGGTCTGTCTTTTGGAAAAGGAGAGCAAGGAGAAAAATCAGGTGTCTGTCCCCCACAGACTTTCCCAGAGTGAGTTTGGGACAAGCCTGAGCCCTGGGGCACCGTTCCTGTGAACCCTACTTGAGCCTGCAGTCCAGGAAGCTGGCTCTGACCCTTAGGGCCTCCCACCTGGTGCACACTCTGAAGACGGCCCCACTGCCCTGCCGCCGGGGCGCAGGGTACCATACCCAAAGTGTAGTCCTGCACACGGTGAGCACTTGGGATTAAAAGAAAATGGAAGGCCTTAGAAGCTGAGAATTTTCTAACCTTCTCTTATTTATGGCCCCCCAACCCCCAAATGCAGGGAGGAAGGCTTTCTGGAATGTCCTTATCTAAAGCAACTTTTTTGCAAAAGAAATGCAATTGTCTTAAGACTCCCTCCCTAGGAATCTTATCAGATAACCAGGAAAGATTAACTACCTACCAGAGAAGAGAACAAATTAAAACCCATCACTACACACTCAGACAGACTTTTCATCTGTGCTTCTGTGGGTGGTTTTGGGCAATTACCTAGGAGACTTTATCCACATAATAAGACAACATTGTTGGGCACGGTGGCTCTTGCCTGTAATCCCAGATACTCTGGAGGCTGCGGTGGGAGGACTAGGGTGGTTCCACTGCACTCCAGCCTGAGTGACAGAGTGAGACCCCATCCCTAAAAAATAAAATAAAAATACATTTTTTAAAAAAGGGTTTTTTCCTTTTGCGAGAGCTGTGAGATCTGAGGGCATGCCTCCCTTCAAAGGAGGCCCCAAACCTTGGCTCACAGAGCAGCTTTGCCCCTCACTTTCCTATAACTTGTGTGGAGGGCCATTTAGTTTCCTAAGAGAGTCATTTACAAGGTGAGGTCTGCCTCCTGGGGCCATTCAGTTCCCCTAAGAGTATTTACTATGCTCAGAATTACCTACACCCCTCTCCCCCAGCCTGTGAGAGGTACTATTTATCCTTCAGCCACCTGGCCCCTCTTTAAGTCCCACAGTTTGTGTGGCTCCCATGCTTATGCACATTAGTAAATTTGCATGCCCTTTTCTCCCATTAATCTTTCTATTGTCTGTTCATTTTCAGTGAACCTTCAGGGGGCAGAGCAGAAGCATCCCCTCCACCCCTCCACCCCAGC
Source organism: Mirza zaza (assembly GCA_008750895.1). Lineage (NCBI taxonomy): Eukaryota > Metazoa > Chordata > Mammalia > Primates > Cheirogaleidae > Mirza > Mirza zaza. The sequence continues at coordinate 45,120 of VSMD01058279.1, read as the reverse complement.
CAGCCCCAAAAGGCTCTTTCTCAAGGCAGCAGCCTAGCCTTAAACACTGCGAGCAGAGGCAGGAGAGTGTGCTGGCACAGGGGTCCTGTGGGCTCCGCATCTGTGCATCCAGCCTCAACTCCTTTCTTGCTGCAGGAGAAAGTGGCACTTGACTTGAGGGGTTTGTTCCAGGCTCAAGATCTCTCCCTTCAGTTGGCAAATACTCACGTTCGAAAGCCTTTGTTGGGTGGTTGGTTTGTCAAATGGGTATAAGGCAAAGGCATTCAAGCCTTTTCACATTGGCACACCTATCCCCGTGCACACATAATCAAATCTAGGGTATACACTCATAATTGAAACAAAGTCGTTAGGAGACAAAACTTATCCTTATAATGTATAATAAGATCTAATTTTTAAAAATTTTATTCTATCCTACTTTATTCTTTTTCATTTAAGGAAAAGCTTGTTGACCCAACCCTCTAATAAAGCTGCAAATCAAAGTTTGCAAACACTGGATGGCAGCTGTGTGTCAGGATGTGGCATGTGAACTAAAATGCTCTACCCCCCACCGGCTGACTGAATGGACCCCCTCGTGGCCAAAGGAATATTAAAGGGCAAAGTTGCCTGCCAGGAGGAGGAAGGTCAGACAGGCCTTATCATGCCCCTCTCCCTTCTTGGAGACTTCCTTTGTAACCCATTAACAGGCCTGAGGGTATGCGAGACAAACCTGCAGGTCCTCAATTTATGCGACAAATGGTGGCTTATCTCTGGTAAATAGTTTATGTTAAAACATTCCAGGTCTTTAGACAAAGCTTCATGTCTTTAGCCAATTACAATCTAAAGAATCTTTAAACCCACCTATAACCTGTAACCCCCCCCCCCCCCCCCTTTGAGATGGCCCTCCATTTTGGGCCAAACCAATGTATGCCTCGCACATATTGATTGATGGCTTTACCCATAACACTTGTCTCTAAAATGTATAAAACCAAACTGTAACCTGGCCACAGCGAGTCCACTTGCCCAAGGCCTCTTGGCAGTGGCTCCGGGTCATGGTCCTCAAATTTGGCTCAGAATAAATCTCTTTAAAATTATTTTGCAGACTTTGGCTTTTTTCTGTTGACAGGCATCACTGAGCACATCATTGTCACTGTGGCGTGGGTTGGCTGTAGCCTTTGGGCTCCACAAACGGGAGCCCATGCAAGTGGGAGACATAGCTGGAGACTGTCTGGCCACACACCCTCTCTGAGCACGTACCCTGAGCGTGTGGCTGGGGTTGAGGATGCCCTCTGCACCCTGCAGGGACCCAGGATCCCCTACGAGGCTGGAATACCTTCGAGTTGGTCACCCTCTCTGTTCCTACTTCGAAGTCTGAGCACTGAGAGGGTTGTAGCCGATTCCAGCCTGGACATTCTGGGTTGTCCCATTTGGATTTGACTTCCTTCTCCCTTAACCTTCCTCACTTTTCTTCCTGGCCTATACAATCCTGCCCAGTTAGAGGCCAGAGCCGTGGGTAGATGAGCCACAAGAGGCTGAGGGTCTGGCAGTGCTGTAGGGAGCCCGCAAAGACCAGTGGGGGCGGGGAGGGTGGGAGGAGGTTGGGGGGACAAACAGGCTTGCTCTTGTTGCTCCCTGCTACCGAGTAGAGGCCACCACGAGCCTGCTGTGCCCCTCCTTGCTGTGCCTTCTCCAACCTGGGGTGTGAGCACCAGACATAGCACAATTTACACAACTGTCAGTGGCAGCCCAAGCTCTGATGCCAGCTACCCCGTGCTGCTCGGAGCCCTTGCCCGCTTAGCAGGCCAGCCCACCTCTTTCATACTGGTGCACGCAGATGCTTGTTTAATAAAGAGGAATATAATATTAATTTGAAAAGGCAGGCTGTAATTAATATAATATTAATTTGAAAAGGCAGGCTGTAAGTCGAGCCACTTGGGCTGGGAGGAAGACAGAATTCCTTTCAGAGAGGCAGAGATTTGCTTCTCTGGGATGACACTTTTCAGGAGCCATGAAAGGCACACTCCCCTCTGACCCCTCACCCCACACCTGGGCAAGAGCGACCGGACACACGGGATTGTGGAATATCCTGCATTTAAAAATAACAGGGATTTTGTATTTCAGGCAACCTAGGAGAGAAGAGTGAGAAACCAGAAGGTAGAAGGAAGGGTCTGGAGAGAGAGGGGTCTCTGAAACAGGGTAGGACCTAGGAGCTGCTTTCTAGAAAGCTGTTTCCAGCCACACGTGCCGATTATGCACCAACGCTCCCAGACCTCAGTGAGCTGCTGCCTTGAGCACCTGCCTTGTTGTTGGCAGGCTTTGGGGGCTAGGGAAGGGAACAGGCTGTGTCCATGCCAGGGATAGGGACAGGGAGACTGAGGCCGTCTAAGAGAAATCCCCCTGCTTGGTTATTTCTGCCCGTGTGTTTTCTCCTCCTCATTCCCGGTTAGGAGCCCTCTCCCCTATGTGGGATCTCACCCAGCACCTTGACACTCTATTCAGCTGGGGCCCACAGCTCTAGCCGTGCCCCCTCCTGCCTCCTCTGGCTCAGGCTCAAGTCCCCAGGGCATGAGTCCCCGTCTAGAGTCCCACCAAGACCAGAGCCACAGCCCGGGTGTGCACATGCTTCAGTTTACTTGGGAGGAGAGCTCAGGGAGCAGAGCGAGGGGCTGGGGCAGAGACACGGAGGAGGGGAGGTCAAGTCAGGGTGTGTCGCTGAGCTGACCTCCATCCCATGGGAAGCTTCTGGGGAATGTGTCCATTCCTGCCTCTGCCCTGCACTCTGCACACCCACCCCCGTGACCAAGGGCTGCAGGAGTCCTTGACTGGACTGGAAGTGTCCACTCCTGAGCTGTGCATGTGGGCCTGGCTGTCCAGGTGACCTGCGTCAGTGTGGGAGAAGCCCTGGGGCCGCACAGGGACCACCCGCAGGGCGGAGCTCAGAGGGTAGCTGAGGGCTAGAGATGGGGCGTCTGATACAGCAGGTGACGACCCAGGGGGGCCACATGGCCCAGACACTGGCTCACGTGCACCTGGGGGGTGTCGGCACAATCCCTGCCCTCAGGCACGTCATTATCCAGCTGGGGAAGAAGACTGGACACTCCAAACGATCCATGAGGCCATGGGACCTTACACAATCAATCCAGTTTCACAACCACTTAGCAAGGCACGAGGATGTCAGCTGGAAAGAATGTCAAGGATACTCCTGTTATTCCAGACCAACATTCTCACTTAGAGATGAGAAAATGGAGATCCATTTATTCTTTCAACAACCATGCCCATTTGATTACAGTGAACAGTGAGGGAGGTTTAGTGACTTCTGAAGGTGGCCGGTGTGTGGAGTGATTCCCCATTAGGTCCTGGAGGGGTTGATGAGTGTGGCTGGGCAGGCAGGCGCCGGGTGGGACTGTCCAACACCTCCCCCAAAGCATGGTAGCACCTGGGGGGTGAGTGCCCGTTGCTCTATACATATCTAGGAAGACCCCGGGGACCTTTGCTAGAGTCTTCGCCCATCTCCTGCACTTATTGATGGGTATTGATCTGCAAATACATGCTTAAATGCAAAAGGCGAGGCCTCCCTCTAAAGAACAAGCATCAGTTCTTACAGAATTTGGAGTTCTGCAGTTATACGAACACTCCTTCCCTTACCACACTGCTGGTTTTATCTCTTTTTTTTTAATTTTTTTATTTTTATTTTTTGAGACAGAGTCTCACTTTGTTGCCCAGGCTAGAGTGAGTGCCGTGGCGTCAGCCTAGCTCACAGCAACCTCAAACTCCTGGGCTCAAGCAATCCTGCTGCGTCAGCCTCCCAAGTAGCTGGGACTACAGGCATGTGCCACCATGCCCAGCTAATTTTTTCTATATATATATTTTAGTTGGCCAATTAATTTCTTTCTATTTATAGTAGAGATGGGGTCTCGCTCTTGCTCAGGCTGGTCTCGAACTCCTGAGCTCAAACGATCCGCCCACCTCGGCCTCCCAGAGAGCTAGGATTACAGGCTTGAGCCACCTCGCCCGGCCTGGTTTTATCTCTTTAACCTTGGGCTATTCACTTTTCCTCTCTCCCGGCCTCAGTTTCCCATAGTATGTAATCCTGCTAGAGTCTTGCTGGAAGGCGCGCTTGCTGACGGATTGGCTGCTCGTGGGGCCGTCAGGGGAAGCAGCCTTAGGAATCTTATCCAATCTCCTCTATTAAAGGTGGAGAAACTGAGGCACACAGAGAGGAAATGTGGATTGCCCTCCAAACACCCACAAGCAAATGAAGGAGGCAGATGCTCGACTAACAGCAGGCAACAAGTGTCACAGCAGAGGTGTGTCCCAGGAACACAAGTGCTCATGGCAGAGGCATGGCGAAGTCTGTCCATGCTGCTCTGGGTAATGGAAACTGGGCTAAAAACAGCCTATGATTCCCTGGACGACACAGAGGTTCCGACAGCATCATGTCCTCTCCCATCCCTCCCCTTCAGTGGCGATCAGATCTGTGCCCACACGGACCTGGACTCTGCCTGCCTGGAGCAGGACACAGGCCCCTCGTGGAATCTAGAGGGGCCGAAGGGACACAGGTGGGAACCACAGGCAGCTGGAGAGACAGCTGAGGCCATGGGGCAGGTACTGCCTGGCCAGGACACCTTGGCCATCAGTGTGGACACCAGATGCCACCACTGGCCTTGCTGCCTTTGCTGCTGGGGGCAGGGATGCCACCTCGGCCAGCAGGAATTCTGACCCACCATGCTTCCTGATGTCACTCACCCTAGATCTGAATCCTTGGTGGAGACATCCGACTGTCTGAACTTGGGGCATCTGCCTGCTTCCCAGCTGCCCAGGCCAAGGTCAGGGCCTTTTAAGCTTTCCTGGAGGAGGCAGGGCCTCCCCTCCCCGAGACTCAGCAGTGGCCCATTCCTGAAACATGAGGAGGTGGGCCAGATACTGGGTCCATCCTACTGTATATTCTGTGCTCACCCTGTGTAGGATGTGGTCCTGACCTCAACAAGCTCACAGACATCAGTGGGCAGCTTGAGACTGAGGACCCAGGAGACCCCAGCTCAGTCCAGGCATCCTCTTTCAACCAGGAGTGCTGGCGAGGTGAGGGCAGCTTCTCCCTCCCTGCCTCCCCAGAGAGCCCCTAAGTGGACATTCTGGCCACTGTGCCCCAGCGCATCCAAGAAGAGCTTCATCAGGAGCAAAAAATGACTGTGGGTGGGGTGCTCACCCCACCCACAGACTGCTGTGAGCCACCAAAGACCCAGAGACCACGAGGGGACTGAATGTAAGTGCAGTCCCCTCCCTCCCGCTTCCATAAGCTGCACTCCAGAAGCAACAGGACAAGGCAGAATGCCACCACCGCTAAATGGAGCGCCATCAGGGCTGGAGTTTGGCGTAGACCACTGCTGCTCAAACTACTTAGTTTGCAGGACTCGCCTGGGGCTGTGGTTAGAATGCAAACCGGATTCGATAGCTCAGAGATGGGCTCTGAGGGTCCGGATTTCCAAGTCCGCAGGTAGTGCTGCTGGTCCTTGGATGTTCCTGGGGGTAGCAAGGGTGTGCCCGTGGAGAGCCGCGGTAGACCAGAAGGGCATGAGCAGGGAGGTTGGGCCCCTGTCCTCTCGCTCTTTCTCCCTTCGCCTTCTGCACCCAGTCTCTTGTCCAGCCACTCCTCTCCCCGGAATGGCCTTCCCAGCCTCTTGCTTCACTGACAGTGCTGGGAAGAGAATGGGAAGACACGGAGCCAGGCCAAGGCCAAGGCCTGGCTTTCTCACGCCGGCATGTTCCAATGAAACCCAAGGAGTCAGAGAATTCTAAATCCTAACCTCGCCTCCCACTTGTACCCTTGCCTCAGTTGCCTCAAATGTCAGGGTGGATTTATCCCATCCTTGTGCAGGACCATTACTCCGTGTGCACAGCTGTCCACCTGGCTGGCGGGGAGGTCAGCCCTGCTTCTCCTGCCTCTCGGTGCCTGCACAAGTGCGTGGAACAGAGGTTGTTTTGTATGCCTGAATGAGGAAAGTCAGTCTGATAGGATATAGATTACACTTAAAGTCACTTCTAGCGAGGTCTGCATTTTAAAGAGCTTCTAAGTGGAAATAATGTTCAATCCAAGATTTTAACCGTGTGATTCTACATAGGCAGAATGTCAGATACTATGGCACCTGGCTGGGTGATTGAGGATATTAATTTTTAAAATTAATAATATTAAAATTGATTATTTGATTAAGCATAAGTAATACATGCACATGATACCCCAAATTCAAAATGTACAACATGAGAAGAATTTCTCTACTCTCATCTCCCAGCCTCCGTGGTCTCTCCCTGCAAGTGACCCCTGGGACTCATTCTTACAGATCCTTCCAGGGTTGGTCTATGGTATGTTAAGACCATTGCAAATGGTAGTAAATGATTCACAATCATCTGCACCTTGTTCCCCCCTTAAGCAATATATCCTGGGGAATGTTCCATGTCAGAACACGCAGAACTTTCATTCTTTCCGGTGGCTGAAAAAAATCAGAGAGACTGAGAGACAGTTGAATGGTTTCCATGAATTGCTTTTACAAATACTGTTTATGATTTTTTAATACATAAGTGTGATTGTGTTTGCAGGATGAATTCCTAGGAGTAGAGTGCCTATATCAAAAGGTATGCGCATTAAAAAGGTTGATATTGTCAAATTCTCTTGAGTAGAGGTGGTATCAATGGTCACTCTCAACAGCAACATATGAGAATGAGAGTGTTCCATGCCAGAATTCTCATGTTGTACAGTTTGAATTTTGTGTATCATGTATTTCTAATGGGGGTTCAGGGTAGGAAAGGGACAAATAAGTTTTCCACCAGCATGGCATTGCCCAGTGCTTGGCTGGGGAGATATTTCATAGTTCTCTGACTGTGCTATAAATGTTAATGTTCTGAATGCAAAATGTTTTGCTGGGGCTTTTCCTTTCTGATGGCAGAATTGGTCTCAGGGCCTCTGTGAGCCCCTGGGGCCATGACGGTCAGGGTGAAGGAGAGATAGCAAGAAACTTCCTCTGGCCACATGCTCCCTGGCATTTAAGGCTGATTGGCCCCCTGGCATGCTCATTGCTCAGCCAACAGGAAATGGCCAAACAGATCCCTCTGAAAAAAAGCATTGCTGCATTTGCTCACTAGCCTCATCTGTCAGTTCATCTGTCTGTCCGTCCATCCATCCATTCATCCTTCCATCCCTCCTTTCATGCAACATGTATGAGCTTCTGCTTGGCGAGCTGTAGGGTGAGAGGAAGGGGGAGGAAATACAAAAATGCAAACAACGAATAATACTTTGATGTTTTATATGCTATTGTGCAGAAAGGTTGATTACAATAGATCCCATTATTGGAGACCCACTGGGTGCTGGGCCCTCGATAGGCACCTGGGCTGCAGAAACGGTGAAGAAAGCACCAAATCCCCGCGAAGGAGACGGGGGTCTCCTGGGGAGTTGGAACAGTCACACAAAGAGCCAATCAGGTAAATGTCCTCCATGCCTCGGGAGCACTGGAGAAAGGGATTAGTTCTTGCTGGGGGTGAAAGGATGTCACATTATTTTATTTGCTTTAAATCAAATTAAATTGGCTGCAAGTCCCCATTTGTCAGGATAAATGAGAAATCTGTATCTGTCAGCGTTTGGACAGGACTCACCCAGGGTGAGTGCTGAGGGACAGCCCTCCCGTCTTCCGCTGTCACCGGTTACTCTAAGTTCCTATCATAGCATGTGTCCCTCTGCTTCCAGGCCAGGCTGCAGCTAGGGGTCTTCACTAAGGTTGGGAGCCTCATGATTTCATGTGAGCCCCCCAGGCGCCCTCCTATATGGGGTTTGCTATCCATTTAGGAAGTGGCTTCGAGGAAGGGTTCCTGCCATCTTAGGAATTTCTAATTTTAGTTTTTAGGCCCTGGGGAAACTTCATATACTTCTTTCCTTGGATTTCAACCCTATCAAACATTAGTGTCTTTTCCTTCTGGGGAAGTCCAGCTCCATCAGCTTCATGAACCCAGACTTTTGCAAACAAGAGCCTTGGTGGGTGCCTCGTCTCCGGAGGAGCTTTGGCAACTTCTGATTTTAGCTGGCTCAGCAACACGGAACAGGGAACAACCCAGAGGACCAAACACTTCATACTTTCTTGGTAACGGGGAGGCAAAAATACTTACGGTAGTGCAGGGGACACTGCGCTGACCCTCTCATGTTATTGTGTCTGCGCCCATCCCTGGGCTAGGTGCTTCATGTCTAACGGTCTGCACCTGCCACTCCCTTCAGCTGACCACAAGGGCAGCTGGTGCGGCCACGCATGCATGCACACATGGCCAGAGTGCAGGCGGCCAGGGGGAGCTGGTGTTGTCCTGGGGCACCCCTGAGGCACTGCCTGGCTGGGCCTGGGGTACGAGAGCTGGGCTCCCCACTGCCCATGTCTGCATAATTTCTCCCCTTTCCTGTCCTTCTCTCCCCCCACCCTCCACCCCCTGTCCCTTATCAGGGTTTCCTGGGAGCACGCCCTCAATCAGTCTCACCAATGTTCATCTCAGGGTCTGCTTCTAGGGAACCTGCTCTGTGACATCCAGTGAGGACAAAACACAAATTATTGTTGACTTCTGATGCTCCCCCAGTGAATGTAATGAATATGTTGTTTCAAAACACAGTTTCCCAGTGCAAGGGAGCCCCAGTCCCCTCCAGTCTCCTTTGTCTCGATCCGGTTGACCAACTAACTGGTGCCCCAGCAGGGTGTGAGCAGAGACAGCCTCCCAGGGCACAGTGAGAAAGATGTAAAGGTGCCAGCCGACCACAAGCTCAGGGAGTCCCCACTGCAGCTCAGCTGCCCTGTGTTAAGTACAGGCCCTCATGGGAGGAAGCTGTGCGTGCAAAGCCCAAGTCCAGGTCCAGAGTAGGGCCAGTAGAATCCCACTTAACCCAGGGACAAGGCCACATATCCCTGAAGTCGTGGGTTCAGCTGGGGGTGTGGTTAAAGAGGGACATTCACAATCTGGATGGAACCTCCAGGTGACCTTGTCCAGGGTGACGAAGGGGCTAGAAACCAAGGTGTGAGACCCGGGGGACTTGGTCTTCCTAAGCGAAGTGAGGAGGGCATCATAGGGCTGTGGGCGACGAGCTGGGCTTTGAAGGGCGAAACGAGTTTACTAAGGACAATGGGGAGAGGGAGCTTAGCCTTTCACTTGCTGTGTGAACTTGGATAGGTCATTTTACCTCTCTAGGCCTCACAGCATGCTTATGCCAGGTGGGGACAATCATACTGCTGATTCATAGGATCCTTGTGCAGGGTGAATAAGCTATGCGTGTGAAGAGCTTAGCGCAGGGCCTGGCACGTAGTAAGTGCAGAGGAAATATTAGCTATTACTGGTATATTTGTGTGTGGAGGAGCTGAAGGAACTAAAGACTGTCTACCTGACAAACACCTATGTGTAGTTCAAGGCCCAGGCTGGATGGGAAGGTCTGATGGCCCCTTACTTCTAGCCAGCCCCTCCTCTGGGTGCCCCCGTGTGTGCCCTGCAGTGGATGCCCGGCATGCTGCCAAGACCCCCTTCTGGACAGAGGCGCTCATTTCTCTGGGTGCTTTGGGTGCTGGTGGAGCAGTGGCCGCAGGCCTCTCTGGAATCTCCTTCCGCCGAAGGCAGATGTCTTGCCCAAACGCATGCCCTCTTTGGGAGCAGCCCACATTTTGGTGGCTGTTGTGGGGGTAGAGGCCAGCCCTCCTGCCTCAATTTAGGGAGATCCTGAACAGGCCACCCAGCTTCAGAGCTCCTCCTGGGGTTAGCTGAGGTCTCTGTTGGGACTGCCTCTCAGTTTCCCTTCTCCCTCTGCTCGGCCTTGCTCTTGTCAATCCCTTACAAGTGACAACTCCCTGCACGCACACCTGACCCGAGGCGTCTTCTCCACATCTGTCGATCGACTTGTTTACTTCCTCCAAGAAAACTGGGAACTTCTTGAGGACAGGGGCCATGTGTTCTTCTCACCAGTGTCCCCAGCCCCATCACAGAATGACACAACCCCAGAGCAGTCCAGAGCAGAAAGTGCCTGCATGCGAGGGGTGCCTAGCAAAGCCCAGAGGGCTCGGCTTGGGTGAGGGGCTCCAGGGCTCGTTCCCTGGGGCCAGGGCCAATGATGAGCTCCCAAACCCTCCAAGGGCCAGCCCCCAAGCATCAGCAAGGACGAGGCTACACGGAAGTGTGGGCAGCTGGCTCTATCAGTGCAGAGGCCAGCAGAGCCGACCCTGGCGTCTCCAGCCTGAGCGGGCGAGCAAAGTGGGGCGCAATGAGCCAGGACACGGCTTCTGGTGGAGGGAGTGTGGGGAGGAGGCGTGAAGCCTTTTCAGACACACATCTGGAGCTGAGAAGTTCCGAGAGGGCCAGATGCACAGATGTGACAGGCATGGGGCAGAGATCAGAGTTGAAGCCACAGGAACCCAGCTGGGAGGGTGCGGAGTGAGAGGAGAGGAAGGCTGAGGACCCAAGCCGTGAGGAGGGGAGAGGGGAGAGAGACAGAGGACGAGAGCTGAGGAGGCCCAGCGGTCGGGAGCATGAGAGACAGGGAGGGAAGGCTCACTGGGGTCAAATGCCACGTGGCGGTCAAAGAGGCTAGAGCCCAGAGGGACCCCTGGGCTTGGTTTGGGGGTGCCCTTGGTGGCCTTTATGGGGTTACCTAGCACGGGGCAGAGGGCATGGGCTTCAGAATCTGAGCAGGGTTCAGGCTGTAGCTCTTTCCCTTGCGGTCTGTGTCGCCTTGGAGGAATCATCCAACCTCTCTGGCCTCTGTGGTTGTCCCAGGGACTAAAGGACACAATAGTTGGAAAATCACTTGGCACAGTGCTTTTCACCTTCCATGGGGAGTGCCAGGGCCAGCAGCAGGTGTCACTGCAGCCCTGCGGAAGTGAGGGGGAGGAGCCAGAGTGAGAAGGGCTTTGTAAGGCCGGGGACACCAGGGTCCTGAGCCACTAGGCCTGGGTCCGCTGCCGAGGGGAGGGCTCCAGGGGTGGGAAGAGCAGAAGACTCCAACTGGGAAGGGGGAAGCTGACCCCGAGGCGGTGGCAGGTGTGCAGGTGCATAGAGGAGAGAGTCTGGAAACTTACTTAGCTCCCTCCAGGCTCGGAGGAGGCAGGGCCCCTCCTCGGCAGTGGCGTGAACCATTTCCCCTCATCATGGGTTGGCTCATGGCTGTAAAATATAGAATGACACTAGATTTGGTCATTAAGTAAATGGGATAAAGAAATAATTGGAAAATGGATCCCTGCCCGGAAAAAGTGGAATTGTTCCCTGGGCTATTGGTCGTATTCTGCTTTCTGTGTAATTCGCCAGGGGCCAGGCAAAGAGGGACTTCAAGCTTAGGGGCAATGAGAATCTTTGCCTCGAAAAAAGCCTGAAATTACCCATGACAATGGAAGAGTCTTTGTCTCCTGAACAGAAAAAGGAAAAAGACCCTGAGTGCTTCCTGGGGGTGAGAGGAGAGGGAAGGCGGGAGGACAGTCTTGAGTCCTGGGTGAAAGCCCAAGCTCAGTGCCTTTCCTGCTCGGGTGCACCCAGGGGAACACTCAGCCTCTGCCAGGGCCCCGGGCTGCGGGAGACTAGAGGAGGGGCTGGTGTGAGGAGTGCGTGCTTTTGCCTGCAAGTCCAGCCATCGGCTCCTGGCCTTTGCACCTCGAGACCTCATGGTCAACTCTCAGCACACGCAACAAACCAGAGCTCCTCCTGGTGGGCAGAAAGTTGAGGTGGTGATTGTCCAAGACAGCCCTGGGAGAAGAACTGGTGTCTGGCGGCGGGATGTGGGAGGATGGATGGGAATCGCCCTTCCCGGCTCTCTGAATCCTTTCCACAGAACCCACAGTGTCGCATCAAAATGCCAGTCTAATAATAAGACTCTATCTAGAACTCAAAAGAATTAACAAGAAAAAATCAAACAACCCCATCAAGAAATGGGCAATGGAAATGAACAGAAACTTCTCCAAAAAAGACAGAATAATGGCCTGAAAACATATTAAAAAAATGCTCAGCATCTCTAATCATTAGAGAAATGCAAATCAAGACCACAATGAGATACCACCTAACCCCAGTGAGAACGGCCCGTATCAAGAAATCCCAAAACAACAAATGCTGGCGAGGATGTGGAGACACAGGAACACTCCTACACTGCTGGTGGGACTGCAAATTAGTGCAACCTTTGTGGAAAAGATTTTGGAGATACCTCAAACAGCTAGAAATAGAAATACCATTCGACCCAGCAATAGCATTGTCAGGCATCTACCCAAAAGAGCATAAGACATTCTATTATAAAGACATCTGCACCCGAATGTTTATGGCAGCACAATTCACTATTGCAAGGACGTGGAAACAACCCAAGTGCCCGTCAATTCATGAGTGGATAATTAAAATTTGGTATATGTTTACAATGGAATATTACTCAATTCTAAGACACGACAGTATGCTAGCACTGCTTATACTATCCTGGAGTAAGCTTAAGACCATTATCCAAAGTGAGGCGACACAAGATCAGGTAAATGGGCTCCACATGTACTCACCATCAAATTGGTACTGACTGATTAACACTATGGTGCTCAAATGGTGGTAGTGCCCACCAGGGATTGATGGGGGTAGACCCGCATCTTAGGGATGTGGTAAGCATTGTGGGGGGAAGGGCATACCTCTAACCCTTCCTAGGGAGAGGCAAAGATATAAAATGTAACCAAAATGTCAAAAAAAATTTTTATTGGGTGTCAGGCAGGTGGGAGGGACAGGAGGGGATGGGTGTATACTTACATGATGAGTGTGATGCGCACCACCTGGGGGATGGACGCGCTGGATGCTCTGACTCGGTGGGGGGTGGAGAGGGATGGCAAGGGCAATATATGTAACCTTAACAATATTTGTACTCCCATAATATGATGAAATAAAAAAAGAGGACAGGGGAAAGAAGCTCAGTAACTAATGCGTTCTGCTTATACTCCTGCCCTCAAAGGCTAGGTTAATGAGAATTTGGAAGAGCATTAAGTCTTCAAAAATGATCCAAACAGATTTATTGTTATGAGATTCTTGTTCCTAGAGTTTGGCTGAATATAAACTTCTAGATTACATAGGTGCTTATAAAAATAAAAATCTCCATTAGAAAAAAAATGCCAATCTGATATGCCTCTGCCCCTTCAGGCCTGGCCGAGCCCTCCCTGGCACTCGGGGCCTGCAGCCTAACCCCCCATCTGCATCTCCCTGCACTGGACTGTGCAATGCACCAAAGCAGAAATGGTGCCTTTGTCTTCTGTCTTTTGTGACTTCTGCCAGCAAGCACTGTGCTGGGCACCTGCTGGTGCTTAAACAGTTTTCTACTCCTTTGCAAAAACAAGTCGGGGGCAGCCAACATAGACCTGCTCAAGTTCAGTCAAACGTGGAGACTGTACCTCAGTGTTTCCATTCCAGATTAGAATAGCATGTCCCAAAGGCATCAAACACGCCTCATTCACTTATTCAAAATACAGATTCCTGAATCTCCCTCCAGAGCCACAGAACCAAAATTTCAGAATCAATAACTTTCTCTAAATAGCTAGATGTTTGACTTGAAGGGAAAACTCTCTATTTAAAGTGCCGTATCCCTCCCTAAAGACAGATTGCCCTACATGAAAGAGGTACATGCAAAGAAAATGTCCTTGGTTTTACAAAAAATGAAAACCATTGTAATTCTCCAAACAAGACATGCAAGGATTTTATTTTTTATTTCTTTTTTTGTTGTTTAAACATTGAGAGCAAAACAACTTGCTAGAAAATAGAGGTGCAAGTTGAATGAGCAAGTCGGTATTGGAGAAAGGGAGAATTTCTGCAAAATCCGTTTTTCCCTACCCTATCCCTGTTTGATATCCATCAAAACATACCATTGGGCACATAGCAGAAAAGTAAAAGCCAAGTGCTTGGGCACATACATTGGTGACTTTATGTACAATTAATGAAATGAAAGGACAGAGAAAACTGTGCTGGAGTGATCAGGATGTCGCAGAGCCCTCTCGTGAGCTGCGGGAACATAGCAATTGAATGTTCATGCTCCACTGATGACCGGATAAGCTGTGTCTCTTCCGTGGGCAGGGCCCATCGAGTCAGAATCTGTCCCTCACGATAGGTGTCACCGAGTGCCGTTGCTTCTTAATTGAAAACATCACCATAGGACCATCCTGCCCTGCCCCTTTCATATTACTATGGAAGTTGTTCTCAGACCTGACCCTTTCCTTGGGTTTCTCACTGGGCCATGGCCAGGGCAGGAGCGCCCACCGCCACCCCATCCCACAGCAGGGGAGCCTGTGAGCAGCCCCAGTAGGCATCTGCCCTTCTAACAGGTTCTACAAGTCATTCTGAGACTGGCCTCTCTCCCCGTTCCTTGCCCACTTGCAGCCATCTCCTGCTAAGGCTCACCTTGACCTCTGACCCTAATCCTGGATCTGCCACAGCCCTGGCCCGGCTCCTGCCCCTTTGCTCCCGGGCTCTCCATTCCTTTTATTCACTTTTTAAAACACCTATCTCCATATAGAAAAATTCACATTTTTTGCTGTATGAGTTTTGACATACAGTCATGTAATCATGCTGCCATAGTTGAGATACGGAGCAGTTGTAATTCCCCCCCAAATTCCCTCTTGCTGTCCTGTTGCGGTCTATTGATTTGTTCTTATAATTTTCCCTCTTCCAGTGTGTCATAAAAATGAACCACACAGCGTGCAGCCCTCGAGTCTGGCTTCCCCGGTCTGTTCGGTGCGTGTGGAACTCAGGTTGTTTCATGTCGGTATTTCTTCTCTTGCTGACCAGCAGTTCATTGTGTGGATGTATTAAGATCACGCCTTGCATATTCATTTGCCAGCCAAAGGTCATGTTAAGTTAGTCCCAGTTTTTGGTGAACTGTGAATAAAGCCACTATAAACATTTGCGTACAGGCCTTTGCGTGAAGGTGTTTTAATTCTCTTGGGTAAGTGCTCAGGAGTGCTGAGAGTCCCCACTCTTCCCTGTTCTTGATCCCAGAGGGAAGTTCCGTCTTTCACCACAAAACGCGAAGTCAGTAGTGTGTTTTTGTAGATGCCCTTGATCAGTTTAAGGACGGTCCTTTCCAAGCCTAGTCTGCTAAGACATTTTATTTGTTTTTATCATGGATGGAGGTTGAACGTTTTTTGGTTTCTGTAGGTAACATAATATATATAACTCTTTTAGTTTCCTGGGGCCACCAGAGCCAAGTACCGCGAACACTGTAGCTTAACAGAAATGAATCATCTCATGGTTCTGGAGACTGGAAGTCCGAGATCCAGTCACTGGTAGGCCGAGCTCCCTCTGAAAGTGCAAGGGAAGGATGTGTTCCAGGCCGTTCTCCCAGCTGCTGGCTGTTCCTTGGCACGGGGCAGCATAACCCCAAACTTCACGTGGCATTTTCCCTGTGTCTCTGTGTCCAAATTTCTCCACTTTTTAAGAACAAAGTCATATTGGATTAGGTCCCACCCTAATGACCTCATTTTAACTTGATTACTTCTATAAAGACCCTGTTTCCAAATAAGGTCTCGCCCTGAAAACTTCAACATGAATTTTAAAGGGAAACGGCTCAACCCCTAACAATAACTAACTGCATGCAGTCTATTTACAGTTGATATTTTACCACTTCACATAAAATGTAAGGGTGACCCTATGGGTCCCTGAACCCTCCCCACTGGCCTATATGTTGTAGTTGTTGTATGTATACATGCATTAAACAGAGCTGGGTCCTAGACACTTAGGGAATCAGACTTGGCTCCTGCCCTAAGGGAGTCCTCAGTCTGGCTCACTTGGGCATTGTCCCTCAGTGTTTCTGTCCTTCCAGCTTGCCACCTGGAACTGTGCCTCTCAAAGTGTGTTCTGTGGACCAGCAGCATCCCTGTTACTTTTGAACTTGTTAGAAATGCAAATTCTCAGGCCCTACCCCAGACCTACTAAATCAGAAACTCTTGACGGTGGGGCCTAGCAAGCTGTGTGCTAACAAGTCCTCCAGGTGGTCCAGAGGTGTTGCTTTAGACTAGGAGATTGCATCATCAGGGCAAAGGTCCCCACCTGGAAGGCCTCTGTCTGGGTGCCATCCTGTGGTTTCAGTGCACGAACTACTCTCTAGTGAAGGTAAATTCACGAAGAGTGTCCTCTGGTGTCTTGTCTTCTTGTCCCCCTGCTTGTAGCCTGGATCCAGGGAAAAGTCAGGACTTCTCTGCTCTAGGGCAGGCGTCCTCAAACTATAGCCCATGGACCACATGCGGGTGTTTTTTGCCTGTTTGTTTTTTTACTTCAAAATAAAATATGTGCAGTGTGCATAGGAATTTCTTCATAGTTTTTTTTTTTTAACTATAGTCTGGCCCTCCAACAGTCTGAGGGACGGTGAACTGGCACCCTGTTTAAAAAGTTTGAGGACCCCTGCTCTAGGCACTGCATTTCTCCCCTCTAGACTCTGGCTCTGTTTGCCATAGCCTATAGGTAGGAGAGTCCTCTGGATCTCCTAGTCCAAATATCCAGAGAAGGAAAGAAACTTAGTCCAGGCTTCATAGGCTCATGGAGATTCTGGTCTTGACTCTTGCCTCAGACTCATTCCTGTAAGTGTGAACATCCTAGAGCCTCCAGATCAAGTCCTTCTGCATAATGTTGAAATTCTAGGCAAGGGGAGTAAATGGGGGATTGTAGGAAGGAAAACAGGGGAGGTAACATGTAACATCTCAAAATCACTTGGCTAGACCCACTGGGACCATTTCAGTCTATGTGGATAGCTTGGGCTCGAGGTTCAGAGAGGAGGTTAAAGTGAAATCAGATGGAACCTGGAGTCCCAGGCCTAGCAGGTAGTCTCAGCAGCATGGGCCATGCCTGGTGCCATCTTGAAGAAATGGGCAGATTGAAGGGAGGTTAAAAGGTGAGAACCCACCAATGCCTAGAAGAATCATCAGATCTGTGCACAGTACAGGGAATTGAAGGGCAGGAATGTGGTTGGTAGGGGAGGAGGAGCTCCTGGGTCCCAAATCCCAGTGATGCTGGCCTTCCTGTCTTATCCCCGGTCCCCATGGCACCCTCTGTGTCCCCCAGGAACATGGTCACTTGCACAACTATGCTTGGACTCTGATTCAAACACAGCCAGTCAGGGCTTCTGGTCATGGTTACATAGCTGGTGTTACCTCCCAGATAACAACAGAGATCTTTGGTTAACTCTGAGACCTTACCGTAGGTGTAATGAGGAAACCGTAGGTGTGGAATGGGAACTGTAGGTGTGGTTTCCATTTAGCTTCCTGAAGTGTTGAAAATAACTGCGGCCCTCCTTCACTGTTGTCTTGGAGCTATAAGTTTTGGCACCTATTACAATAAAAGATGAGTCAAGGATGACTCCAATATTTCTAGCCTAGCTTCCTCCTGTGCTTGTTGCTTCCTTCCTCTTCAGCTCCAGCAGCCTGATGTTGCTAATGCTCCTAGTGGATCTCTGCTACTCGGCCCACTGAACCACCCCTTGATGGAGGAGCATTCTTGGCAGGAGTGGCTCTGATGGCCCAGCTGGAGGTACTCAACTCTCCACTGTCTGGACCACCAGCTTGGCCAGCACAGCCAAAGCCTTGTACCTTTGCGGCCCTTGATGATATAGAGAGATCACCCATCTAGTATCTATGTGCTGTTTCTTTGCTTTCCATTTATTGTACCTTCTAGCACCAGGCCCTGTGTTATGGATCAGGGAATACAGAGGTGCCTAGATGGGGAAAGAAGTTCTAGATTTTTCAAGCTGTGTTCTGAACAATTAACATGTAGACTCTAAGGCCTCATTACAAACTGTGAGATGGGGTGTTAATGTCCTCATTTTCCAAATAGTTGAGGTCCATAGGGTGGGTGGCTTGCCCAT
Organism: Mirza zaza; assembly: GCA_008750895.1. Classification (NCBI taxonomy): domain Eukaryota; kingdom Metazoa; phylum Chordata; class Mammalia; order Primates; family Cheirogaleidae; genus Mirza; species Mirza zaza. Next base: position 27,302 of record VSMD01058279.1, on the reverse strand, counting down.
AGTCACTGGCTGGTGAGCAGCAGAGAAGGTGTACACAGCCCCAGGGTGTACAGCGCCCCCCCCCCCCCCCCCCCCCCCCGCTGTGGCAGGTGGGTACTCAGAGCTGGTGCCATTACACCCCGACAAGATTTAGCAAGTGATTTGTGCCTTTGCTTTTTTTTTTTCTTAAAAAGCGTATATTTTGTTGAATAATTAATAAATCATTTTCAATGGTGGCAGAGGTAGCTCCACTGATTTCTATTTTTCCATGAACCACCTCCCACTGTCACCGTAAAAGCAGCAGCTTTGCCATCCTTTGTGCCCTCCTGGGCTACCGCCACCCTTTTGTCCTCCCCCATCCCTACCCCTCCCGCCATGCCAAGTGTGCCCTGGGGAGCCGCAGCCCAGGCAGCCAGCTGCTGCCCACCTGTGCCCCGAATCCTCTGCCTGAGTATGTACGCAGGTACGTACGTGCGTACGTATGTGTGTGCGTGCCTGCGTGACTACATGCGTGCCTGCAGGACCTGCCGCTCCCCGGGGGCTCGTTTACGCAGAGGGGCGGAACTGTGCAGGCACAAGCTCCTCTGTGGCTACTTGAGGTGGCAGAAGAGCTTTGTCCTTGAGCTAGAGAGTCTGAAAATCAAGAATTTCAAGACAGTAGAATGAGCACGGCAGAAATCTTCCCTTTGGGGGCCATAATCAGGAAAAAGATAGAAAAAAATGTAAAAAATAACAAATACGTACTTAGACTTCAAGGAGCCTCTTTGGTCCCAAGTGTGTCCAGTATCTCCATGAGAAACAGCAGATGAGAGGCCTCAGGGCAAGCTGGAGAGTATTTGTGTTTTTTCTGCTTTCGGGACATGTGTGTGACAGAAATACACATTCTCTTCAAATACCTACGGACCATGTATGAGCACTGACTGCACACTAGGCTCCAAATGTCCAGTCACCCCAAAACATGCAAACAAACCTTAACATCAATAACATGCAAACCATGTTTCCTGGCCACAGGAAAGCTGGAAACTAGAAATCAGTAACAAAAATTTCACTGTCCTTATACACATACATGTGATAACATATTTCTAATCTTAACTGGGAAAAAATATAATTTTAGAGCTAGAGAGGAAACATACAATTTAGAATTGAAGAGAAATAAAAATACTACATTGCAAAACCTATGGGTTATACTCAAAAGCATATTTTTAGGCTGGAAACTCATTTATTAGAAAGTAAGAAAAATTGGGCCAGGCGTGGTGGCTCATGCCTGTAATCCTAGCACTCTGGGAGGCTGAAGTGGGCAGATCATTTGAGCTCAGGAGTTCGAGGCCAGACTGAGCAAGAGTGAGACCCCCATCTCTACTAAAAATAGAAAGAAATTAATTGGCCAACTAAAAATATATAGAAAAATTTAGCTGGGCATGGTGACGCATGCCTGTAGTCCCAGCTACTCAGGAGGCTGAGGCAGGAGGATCGCTTCAGCCCAGGAGTTGGAGGTTGCTGTGAGCTAGACTGATGCCACGGCACTCTAGCCTGGGCAGAGTGAGACTCTGTCTCAAAAAAAAAAAGAAAAAAGAAGAAGAAAATAAGAAAAATTGATAATTGACCTAAATTTTCAAATAAAGACTCTAGAATTGTATTGTCCAATATAGTCACTGCCACATGTGGCTATTTAAATTAAATTTAGTTTAAATGGAACAAAATTAAAAATTAAATTTCTTAGACCATTAACCACGCTTCAAGGGCTCCACAGTCACGTGTGGCTAGTGGTAGACACAGAACATTTCCACTATGGCTGAAAATTTTATTGCAATTTCTTCTGGTCTAGAAAAAAAGATAAAGAAAGGAGCGGAAAGTAACAGAGGTAAAAGTAGAATTTAGCATTAAAAATACACTTGATTAATAAACTCCAAACCTGGATCCTTAGAAGACTCCCAAATAAAAAAAACCTTCAGCAAATATTATCTATAAAAAAAGAAGGCCGGGCGCGGTGGCTCAAGCCTGTAATCCTAGCTCTCTGGGAGGCTGAGGTGGGCGGATCATTTGAGCTCAGGAGTTCGAGACCAGCCTGAGCAAGAGCGAGACCCCACCTCTACTATAAATAGAAAGAAATTAATTGGCCAACTAATATATATAAAAAATTAGCCGGGCATGGTGGCACATGCCTGTAGTCCCAGCTACTTGGGAGGCTGAGGCAGCAGGATTGCTTGAGCCCAGGAGTTTGAGGTTGCTGTGAGCTAGGCTGACGGCACGCACTCACTCTAGCCTGGGCAATAAAGTGAGACTCTGTCTCAAAAAAAAAAAAAAAAAAAAAAAAAAAAAAAAAAAAAAAAAAAAAAAAAAAAAAAAAAAAAAAAAAAAAAAAAAAAGGCACAACAAACCAAAGGAAAAAGTTTTTTGACAAGAATAAAAATTAACAGTACTGTCCCCTCCTTCCAAAGAAGCTATAAACATGCTATACCAATAACAATGAACGGAATTGAGATTAGAGTTAGACCTAATCTGCCTGCCTGCAAAGACACGTGGTTGATATCATTTATGGGTAAATTCTATCCAATAATCAAGGAATGGATAATGCTCATCTTATGCAAACAGTTCCCTAGAGTATATAGAATGTATGGGAAAATATTTAATTCATTTATCCTATTGGTATGCGTAACTTGATTAGGATAGCACAGAAAAAGATAATTATGGATAAGTTATGACCTTTGATTCTAAACAAAATTCTAAACAAAACTATTTTCACATTGACATAAGCAGTTTAAGCCAGGCATGGTGGCTCCTACCGATAATCCCAGGTACTCAGGAGGCTGAGGTGGCAGTATCATTTGAGGAGTTCAAAGCCAACCTGGGCACATAGTGAGCCCTCCTCTCTCTCTCTCTTAAAAAAAGAAAGAAAGAAAGAAAGAAAGAATAATCAATGTCTATTAAAATATGAATACATCACAATCAAGTAGGGTTTATCCCAGCAGTACACAAATAGTTAATATTAGAATATCTGTCAGAGAGATTCATTACATTAATAGATTCAAAGTCGGGATAATGAATATTGTGCTAAATAGTACAATAAGACAAGAAAAAGAAATGCAGGAATAAAGAAATGGAAAGAAAAATACAAAATATCATAATTAATGGGTAATGTGATTGTCTACATAGAATCAAAACAAAGGAACTGAAAAATTATTAAAACATATAATAGAGCTTAAAAATAGAGCTTTAAAAAAGACCAGATATAAACCAACATATAAAAACCAATAGCATTTCTACATACCAGCAATAATCAATTAGTAATATAATAGGAAAAAAGACAACCAAAACTATAATGTGTTTTGGAATATACTTTGCCAAAAATGTATAATAACTCTTTGGGGAAATTGCAAGCTTTTATTGAAGAAATTGAAAGAAGACTCAAATAAATTAGAAACTCAACGTTGTAAAAAAACCCACTTTTTTTCAAATTAATCTATAAATTTAATAAAACTCAAATGAAATTGGCAGCAAATTTTTTTAATGCAACTTGGCAAATTGACTTTAAAATTATAATAAGCTGAAAGGCTAAATATGAAAGAACTATTAATATAATTCTGAAAAAGAATGATGAGGAAAACTATATCAGGTATGAACACCTTATAAAGCTATAATAATTCAAATAGTGTAGTATTGAACAGGTTTGGGCAGATAGATAAGTGAAATAGAATAAAGAGCCTATTTATATATGAGAAGTTGTTTTATATTAGAGCTTGACATCCTAAATCAATGGGATAAAGATAAACCATTTAACAAATGGTGTTGAGATTATTGGTTAGTCATAGGGACAAAATCAAATTAGATCTTTACTTCATACTATAAACAAAAATAAATTCCACATGGATAAAATATTTAATTATAAAATAATAACATTACAAAATATTAGAAGATAATGTCAGAAAATATTTTTATGATCTGGGGGTAGGAAAGACTTAAGGCATAAAAAAATATAGGAAAATGATAAATTTGCTATCAAATAAACAATTTTGACATGACAAAAGAAACATAAAAGTCAAAAACACATGATGGAATGGAAGAACACACTGGCAACAGATCTAACGAAGGTTTATCCATTTATTAATTTTCTTACTTTAATGGTGACAAAAATGTGAATGAAGCAGCTTTTTTCCTAAACAAAGGTTTAATATACAGAATATAGGAAGGACTCCCACAAATTTAGAAGAAAAAGTAACAACCCAAAAGAAAAACGGGCACAGGTGTGAACAAGTAATTCCTAAGAAAAAGTCCAAATGGCCAATAATCATACAAAAAAGTGACCAAACTCATGAGCTATCAGGGAAATCCAAAGGAAAATAGTGGTGAGAGAGTTTCTATTTTCAACCATCAGATTAGTTAAAACCAAAGTTGGACAATGTTAAGTGTTGATGAGAGATGGTGTAAAGAAATGTGTACTTTGTATACTGATACAAGGAACATAAATTGTACAGGCAAATACAGAGGACAATTTGCAGCATTTTTATAACTATAGATGCTTATACTTCCTGACCTAGCATTCTGTTTCTAGGAATCTGTCATAGAGAAACCTTGGCGTGCCCACACAAGGAACAGCAGCAGGAATGTTTACTGCAGCATCCTTCGTGACAGAATAACACTGAAGTAGCCTAAAGGCTCATCAGGAAAAGAATGAATAAAATCAACAGGGTGCACCTGCAGAGAGAATGTATGTGTTGGGCGCAGGAGTTAAAGACAATAAACTCAATCAGCAGCTCTCAAACTTTTTGGTCTTGGCACCCTTTTGCTCTCTTAAAAATTATTAAGGACCTCAAAAAGCTTTTGTTGGAAACGGGAAGAAGGTGAAGATGGCGGCGGCAAGGGCTGGGGCCCTGGGAGTCCGATGGCTGCAAAGGGCAGGCCGGAATGTTGTGCCGTTGGGTGCACGGACAGCCTCCAACATGACCAAGGATATGCTCCCAGGGCCCTATCCTAGGACACCAGAAGAACTGGCAGCCCCCGCAAAGAAGTATAACATGCGTGTAGAAGACTACGAGCCTTACCCAGATGATGGCATGGGGTGTGGTGACTACCCAAAGCTCCCTGACCACTCACAGCATGAGAGGGATCCATGGTATGACTGGGACCACTCAGACCTGAGGTTGAACTGGGGTGAACCAATGCACTGGCACCTAGACATGTATATCAGGAACCGTGTGGACACGTCTCCCACACCTGTTTCTTGGAATGTCATGTGTAAGCAGCTCTTCAGCTTCGTGGCCTTCATGATATTCATGTTCTGGGTTGGGGAGAAGTACCCCTCCTACCAGCCTGTGGGGCCAAAGCAGTACCCTTACAATGATTTGTACCTGGAACGAAGTGGCGATCCTACCAAAGAACCTGAACCGGTGGTTCACTATGAGATCTGAGGAGGCTTCATGGGCTTTTATGCCTTCTAACTAGGACTCCCTCATTCCTAGAAATTTAACCTTAATGAAATCCCCTAATAAAACTTAGTGCTGTGGTATCTTTGCCTTCTTTCTCCAGGAAAAGTCACTGCTGTGAAGAACCTCATCCTTTTCCTTTTTTTCCCCCCTGCCTTCTATCTACCCTCTTCCTTGTTTTTCTCTTCTGAAATTGGAAGGATGGGAGGGTAGGGTGGGGTGGGGTTGGGGATTAAGTGTAGATGTTAATTTTACTGTCTGTGAAGGTAGTTGAGGGTTCCAGTTACACAGCAGGTGATAAGGGTAGTTCCTTTTTCCATTTACTGGGTCAAGGAAGAAGGAAGATATTTTCCTAACTTCCCAAGTTGGAACAAGATTTATTATTATTTTCCATAAAAAAACCTTTTTAGTAATAGTGGTTAGTTTAAAAAAATTGTTCTGCGGCATGTTTCAAGTACATTAAAGTATTGATAGGTGTTTTGGGCCTGTCTGCCTAAAAAAAAAAAAAAAAAAAAGCTTTTGTTTATGTGGGTTAATTTACAGTAGTAGAAATTATAACTGAGAAATTTTAAAAATATTTATTTGTTAATTCATTAAATAATGGTAAGCAATCTATACCAGTCAACATATTTATATTCATATCAACATTTTTATGAAAAATAACTATATTTTCCAAAACACAAAAATTCAGTGAGAAGAATGGTATTGTTCTACATTTTTTTGCAAATCTCTTTAACTTCTGGCATCCTAGAAAACAGCTGGTTTCTCATATCTGCTTCTGTATTCAGCCTATTGCACTTTCACATGTAATGTAATCTCTTGAAAATGCCACTGTAGAATTGTGAGAGAATAAAAGCAAAAAGGGCAGATAAATTCTTGGTGTGACTGTGGACATAGTTTTGAGCTTGAGGACTCCCAGAAACGGCCTCAGGGACCGAGTCTCCAGACCATACTTTGAGGAGCACTCAGGAAGGTCCGTATTGACCAACATAAAGTTATTTTTAATAGTATTTTTTATTTGGTGTTTTAGCTTGGATTCCACCAGAAACCTGAGATAAGGGATTGCATTTGGGTAATTTATTTTGGGACGTGATCCGAGGAATGGAGAGGTGGAGAATGAGGCAGACTGAAGTTGGGAGGCGGGGAAAGTTAATTTTGCTGGTGTGATTGAGCCACTGTTGCTGTGGGCAATCGGGACTCGGTTTAATAGAGGACCCCTAGGGAAACCGTGTAGAATATGCCTGAGATTGCAGGCCTGAAACCTGGAAGTGTGGAATATTTATTCATTGGCTTCCATCTCCTATTGGGCAAGGATTGCTCCAGGGAGGGTTAGTTCCCCGGCACTTCCAGTTTTGCCAGAGCCCCACAATGCCTGGGGTGGAAAGGAAAACATACCTGTGCAGCTGGGGTGAAGCTTTCAGGCTATACCTGGTAGCAGCTGGTTGCCACAGCAACTGTTGTGCAAAAGGTGGGCCACGAGAGTGTGAAATGGGGCCTAAAAGATGTCCAAAGTATTATGTGGGAAGACCAAGTTATAGAATAATATATATAGCAAGACATCATCTATGCAAATAACAAAACCACCAAAATAATAGTAAATGTTTTCTGAGGATATACACACACACATTTATATTTACATTTATATACACATATGATTTTTACATATGTGTATATGTAAATTGTTTTATATATGTGTATGTAAATACATCAACACATGTTGGGTTTTTACACACCAAATTTCAAGGGAAGAGGTCTAGATTGGGATTGTGGGTCATTTAAGAGAATATTAGCCTTTTCTGTAATGTCCTAGTCTTTCTTTCTCCTCTAAGATGTAAAAATAGAAGATTAGAAACTAAGAGATTCACTGAAGTTAATTCATAGAGTTTTTCTGTTTACCCTCTTTCTTCATGGGGGACAAAACAGAACCTCATGCTCAGGCCAAGCAAAGGGGCTCCGGGACAATGGCTTGTGGAATTTGGGGTGCTTACATGTCTTAGTACATTCATGCTGCTATAACAAAATAGCTGAGAGTGGGTACTTTTTAAATAGTAGAAATTATTTATTACAGTTCTGGAGGCTGGGAAGTCCAAGATGAGGGCACCGGCAGTTTCAATGTCTGCTGAGGTCTGCTCTTTGCTTCCAAGATGACACCATGTTGCTGCATCCTCGCATAGAGGAAGGGACTGAAGTGGGGACACATGCCCTTAATCTCTTTCTAAGGCACTAATCCATTCTTGAGGGGGGAGCCCTCAAGACCTAATCACCTCCTAAGGGCCCTACCCCTGTTGCATAAGATATGTGTAGATATTAGTCTATTTTAGCATTTACTACCACAAAATATACACAAATTCATTATAAAAAGTTAATATTTATCAAAACTTACATACACACAGACAGTCTATGGCACCATTCATAGTTGAGAGAAATGTAAACAAACATAAAGATGCAGTATTAAGTTATAATGCATAAAGTTAACTGTAGTTCATATGGTACTACTATAATAATTTCGTAGCCGTCTCCTGTTGCTATTGCAGTGGGCTCAAGTGTTGGGAGTTTCTGCTGAAACTCCATGTGGCACTAATCATGACTGTGAGCAGCTGTCTCTCCAGTAAGTTGGGTATTGCAGTAAAAAGTGATCTCTCGAGGTTCTCCATGTCTTCATCATGTTTAGTGCAATGTTGTAAACCTTGAATCGTGGATCCATATAAAGTGCCACTGGTGATGCTGGAAGTGATCCCAAGAAGCAGAGAAAAGTCATGACATTACAAGAAAATTTGATTGGCTTGACATGCACGGTAGATTGACATGCACGGTAGATCTGCAGCTGCTGGCGTGGCCATCTCAGATGGACCATTCATCTGTGAACAGGAGGTGCAAGTTTATAGTATCGATAGATGCTGCACAGTACTGTATGGCAGATACCACACAGCAAAATGTATTTTCTCTTCCTTATGGTTTTAATAACATTTTCTTTTCTCCAGTTTATGTAATTGGAAAAATGCAGTATGCAAAATAGATATAAATAGACAAAATATGTATTAATTGACTTTGTTATTGGTAGGGCTTCTAATCAACAGTAGGCTATTAGTAGTCACATTTTTTGAGGAGTCAAAAGTTATATAGGCATATTTTCGACTGCGTGGGTCAACTATAATTTCCTGAATGACAGGGGTGCTAGGAGAATCTTTTGTCCTGATATTTGGCCTTTGATCCCGCTTCTGGTTCCTGACACAGAGCACTTAAGTTCCTTGGAATTTTCTAGATCATGGGAGTATCTTTTGTTCTAATGAGGCAACTCTTAGGGAGCTCCTGGGTAGGGGTGAGGGGGTCTGGTCACCAGAAAGTCAAAGCCATGATTAGAAGCTTGGAGCTTTTAGCCCCATGCACTATTCTTTGGAGAGGGGGAAGGGATGGAAATGGATCGCTCCATCTTGCCTATGCGATGAGGCCTCCATAAAAAATCCCTGAAGTCTGTCTGGGGTTCAGAGAGCTTCCAGGTTGCAGAGCACACCTGCTTGCCGGGAGGCTGGTGCACCCGCATCCACAGGGATGGAGGAGCCCTTGACCCTTCTAGACCCCACTCCATGGATCTCCTCATCTTGCTGTTCACCTGTACTTAATAACAAACCAGTAATCATAACTAAAGCACTTCCCTGAGTTCTATGAACTGCTCTAGCAGGTTAATCTCACCCAAGGAGGGGGGTCGTGGGAGCCCCAGTATATAGCTGGTGGCTCAGAAGCACAGTCACAACCTGTGCTTGCAACTGGCACCTGAAGTGGGAATAGTCTGTGGGACTATTATAGTCTGTGAACCCTCGACCTGTAGGATCTGATGCTACCTCCAGGTAGAAAGTGTCAGAACTGAATTGAATTGGAGGAGAAACACCTCCACACACCTGGTGTTAGGAGTTCTGCATTGAGCAGTGTGGGATAGTAGGAAAAACACCTTGCTTTTTCCTATCTCTTAGAGGGTCAGGTGTTGGGAAGGCAAAGTCGTACCAATCTCCCAAGAGCCAGATGGACTTCCCAGAAGCTAGGCTTCAGCTATCTTGGAAGAAACCCACTCAAGAGACTTTCCTACTGGGGAGGTGGGGCTCCCCCGGGGAAAGGACGTGAGGGTGAAACAGAGAGGACACGCCACACAAGACCAGCCAGACAGCACATTGCCCACATGGAAGGATTCCTTGTGGCGTGCAGAGAACCCTGCGAGGAGGGGCTGCTCCAAACCCACCCTGGAGGCCAAGGCAGAACTGATATGTGCAACAGGTGACCCATGGCCAGTCCTCTAAGGCTTCGCCCCCCCCCCCCCCAGTCTCCTCTTCTTCACCCTGAACTTGGAAGAGCCGGGAGTGTGCAGGAGGGTGGTGGAGAGGGAGTGACCCTCAGATCCCCAGGGTAGGTGTGAGCTGGGGAGAGCAGACACTTGTGTGAGACTGAGCTCTGATCGAGGCAAGGCTGTGCTTCCCATACGCTACTGCAGCTAAGATAGCTCACAGTGACACAAAAGCTGTGGGACAGCCCCAGCTGTTAGCCAGGGGCCGGGAAAGGAAAGCTGACAGAGCAGAGCTGAAAAATTGTGATGGCAAGAGGAAAAAAAATCCATCACTTGTACTAATATACGCCCATGGAGTTCTGCCCATTCAGTAAGCCAGTTACTGTTAGTTGTATTTAAAAATATATATACATAGGAAATGCTAGAAGCAAATATGTTCAAATGTTTCCCGTGATGAACAGATTATTGATTACCTGTTCAACCTCCATGCACCTTCCCTGCTTCCTAGAAGAACTCTGATTTTGTACAGACATCTACCCCACTCTGTGAGGTCATGTGGGCTGGGAGAGGCTGGTCTAAGCTCGTAGTTCTTAAAGAGGACAGTACCATTCCCTAAGTGTGTTCTGGAAATCAGCGGGGGCATTAATATTTTGGCCAGAGGGCTACAGGCTTTCAATAAATGGGGTCTGGGAATACTAAATACCCTACCGTGTGTGGGACAGTCCTTCCTAAGAGAGAATAACCCCATATCCCACATGACTTTCTAATGTCCCTTGAGATTTTCATGGAGGTGAAAACCCTCTCTAAGCCTAAAACTTCACTCCATTTGACATATAACCTCCAAGCATCTTTGTGTATGTTTTTGTAATAATATACCCTGAATTTCTTAGGAATGTAACCACTGTATAAATCAGGGCAAGATTGCACTTTGTTTTGTTTGAAACTTTATCAAGAGCTGTTCCCATTTTGGAAAATCATGCTGTCCGTGGCAGTGGCCTTGTGCTAGGTGAGTCATCTCCCGAGTTTGCCTGTGTCTGCGGCCAGCGCAGCCTTGGCATTTCCCTGCGCCACTGAGAGCTATGGAGCTTGCTGCCTGAGCATTTGCTTAATAAAAGATATCATAATTTATTATAAGGTACTTTTAATTTCTCCTTTACAATACAGCTAGAGCGTCGTTTGGTTTCTTTTTCAAAATGTGTATCTGTGGGTAAGTTATGTTATCTCTGGATTTTGTTTCTGAATTGAAGGAGGGTGGTTATAAGGATGCAGGAATCATTTTCGAGAGAGGAAGTTGGTCTGATAGTGTTGTAGAATCCTGTTTGCTCTGAGACGTTTAAGGTGGTCCCTTTCCCTTCCCAGGGATTGGTTTGCCTATGGACATGTGATATGTTTTGGATATCTGTCTTCTCCAAATATCGTGTTGAAATTTGCTCCCCATGTTGGAGGTGGGGCCTGGTGGGAAGTGTTTGGGTCATGGGATGGATTCCTAATGAAGGGTTTGGCGCCCTCCCCAGTCATGAGTGAGGTCTCACTTTGTTAGTTCATGGGAGAGAGCTGGTGGTTTAAAAGAGCTTGGGCACCCCCTCCTCTCTTTCTTGCTCCTTCTCTCACCACGTGACACGTCCGCTGCCCCTTCACCTTCTGCCTTGACTGGGAGCTTCCTAACGGCCTCACCAGAAGCAGACGCTGATGCCACGCTTCCTGTCAGTCTGTGGAACCGTGAGCCAAATACACCTGTTTTCTTTATAAACTACCCAGTCTCAGGTATTCCTTTATAGCAATGCAAAACGGACAATGAACTAATACATGTGGCATAATTCTGGCCAGTGAGATATGTGAGCTAAGTCTTCAGGAGGGCATTGGGGAAAAGTTTCTTTACTCCTAAAAGTAGGAAGGATGAGATGGTCTCCTTCCTCCCTCTGGCCAGTGTCCTGTTTTGATCATATTCCTGACTCTCAAAGCTATGAGGTTAGGAAGCCCAAGGACAAGGCCCACGAGCTGAGGTGGCAGAGTAGAAGGATGGAAGGAACCCAGACATCGGTCATATTGTTGAGCTGCTAAATAACCAAGCCCAGGGCCACCCTTCATTTGTATGTAATCTACATGCAAATCAGCAGATCTGAGTAAGTCAGGGAGGTGTGACTATGACTGAATGTCATTGCCATTTTATTTTTTATCATTAAAATTTGCCTCAAACAAGACAAAACAAGACAAACAAGACCAGAATCCCTTTCAAAGGAAAAAAGAAAAATAATGCACAAGATAGAAAATTGAGACACTACAAAATATGTTATACTTAGAAGTCAATCTCCTACTAGCTGCCAACATTTGTTGCCAGTCCCGGAGGCAACAAAATTACTAGTTTCTTGCACTTTCTTCTAGAAATGCTCTAGGCATATACAAGCACATGCATATAGGCACATGTGTACATGCATATCTATACATATACACACACAAATGCTTCATTTTCAAATGTTCCATTGTATATCGTGGTTCTTCCTTTTTTAAATTTTTTCCTAGTCTAGTGATCATAGAGTTGGGAAGATAAATATCTTTGATATTGTCCTACATGGAGGCTAATTAGAGAAGTCTTCTCTAGACCCATGAGTCACATGCTGGGTTGAATTCTGGAGCACAGCAGTAATCTGGGGGTGTGGGTACCACTGAGGGCAGGATCCCAGGGAAAGAGATCCCAGGCCACAGAGAATTCAGAGGGAATTTTGGTGATGGAGGGTGTTGGGCTTTTTAAAAAAGAAATGATTGTGAGGCCGGGCGCGGTGGCTCAAGCCTGTAATCCTAGCTCTCTGGGAGGCCGAGGTGGGCGGATCGTTTGAGCTCAGGAGTTCGAGACCAGCCTGAGCAAGAGCGAGACCCCATCTCTACTATAAATAGAAAGAAATTAATTGGCCAACTAATATATATAGAAAAAAAAAATTAGCCAGGCATGGTGGCACATGCCTGTAGTCCCAGCTACTCGGGAGGCTGAGGCAGCAGGATTGCTTGAGCCCAGGAGTTTGAGGTTGCTGTGAGCTAGGCTGACGCCACGGCACTCACTCTAGCCTGGGCAATAAAGTGAGACTCTGTCTCAAAAAAAAAAAAAAAAAAAAAAAAAAAAAGAAATGATTGTGGTAAAATGAAACGATTGTGAGCTTTTGACGCTTCCTAGTTGTGTAGCCCCCTAGGCAAGTCACTGGCTCTTCCTAAGTCTTGTTTTATTTCCATCTTTAAAAATAAGAAAAATACTACCAGCCCTAAATATCTCCCCAGCATTATTTATGAGTAAAATTTTAGAAATAAGCCAATTATTATTATTATTATTTTTTTTTTGAGACAGAGTCTCGCTTTATTGCCCAGGCTAGAGTGAGTGCTGTGGTGTCAGCCTAGCTCACAGCAACCTCAAACTCCTGGGCTCAAGCAATCCTGCTGCCTCAGCCTCCCGAGTAGCTGGGACTACAGGCATGCGCCACCATGCCTGGCTAATTTTTTCTATATATATTAGTTGGCCAATTAATTTCTTTCTATTTATAGTAGAGATGGGGTCTCGCTCTTGCTCAGGCTGGTCTCGAACTCCTGAGCTCAAAGGATCCGCCCACCTCGGCCTCCCAGAGAGCTAGGATTACAGGCTTGAGCCACCGCGCCCGGCCAATAAGCCAATTATTCATCAATGAGGGACTGCATGAATTAGGTAGTAAATAGAAATCAGACGTATAGAAATCATTCCGCGTGCTGGAGTAGTGTGCATTTACTGTGAAGAATAAGACCGAGCTGTGCACACGGACGCAGGAAGAGGCGCGCCACACGGTGCCTGGTAACTACGAGAGCCCCGCTTGCCAAACAGCACATACAGCACGAGCCCGCTGTTGGCAATTATCACACTCAATATTAACGCACATTAAAGGAGACACACAAGACTGTTGATGATGTCCCCCCTGAGAATTGTGAGTAAAGGGGAGAAGAATTTGGGGGTGCTTTTCTTTAACCTCGTACTCTTGTGTCTTATTTAAACGTATTAATTTTGTAATACAAATAATTTTTTGGAAGGGAAGATGTTTTGGAAGACCATTTGTCCTTTTCCCAAAGGGCCGAATATCAAGTGACCCACTGTACCAGAGCCCCTGGGTGTCGCATAAGCATTATTAATTCTACTCCTCTTTCTGGCCCTCTGCTCCCACACGCCTTCTCATCCCCTTCCTTCTCCCTGGCGCCTCCCCCCAGTCCCCTTTCCCCTTTCCAGCCTTTCTCTTCCTGTAGATAGTAAGTGACAGCGATGACAGGTTGGAGGAGGAGGGCGAGTGGCTGCTGTCCACTGCCCCCACTTGAAGGTCTGCCCAGATAAGGGCGTGGCTGGAGGGTGCACATGCGACTTCCCCGTGGCTACCGTGGCTATCCTCCCCAGCCCTGGCCGTCTCCTAGGGCCACGCTGGAGGTCCCTGGCCGCTCTGCTGTTTGGCCTGGCTCCCGGAGGGGGCCGAGCCCCGCTCCCCAGGAGGCTGGGCTCCCCTCTGGGGCCACTCCCTGGGGCAGAGCAGGAGCAGAGCCTGGCTTGGTGACGCGGCCGCAGAAGCCCTCAGGATCTGCTCCGTGGCGTTGAGCTCAGAGCTGACAGATGGAGTCAGATGGGCAAACTAATTATATTTCTCATGTTTTTTTTTCCTGGACATTTGTGAGTCTGCAGGAGCTTAATTTATGTATTAATTACACCTCAGAGCTAAATGAGGGGGCTGGAGTGCCTCCGACAGCCTTTGCATGTTATTAGGAAACATTGCACACGCAGCCGGCTTCGTAAGGAAGTAGCTGCTAAATCTTCCATCTGGGGAGCTCGGTGGGCTTTGAGGAAGCGGTGCTCTTCAGACGTGCAGGTGGGCAGCCCAGGTGGAGCAATGTAATCCTGCTCTGCTCCCTTCTGTACCATCTCCACCAGAGGGAAACTGTCCCGTCTCAGTGGGTGCTGTGTGGTCCCTCCGACCGACCAGCAGTGGGGTGGTGGGGTGGCTCAGCAGCAGCGCTGAGCCACCGTCTCCCTGCCGAGGCCCAGCAATGCTGCGAGGACCCGTTTACAGGGCCAGGGGCTTCCAGAAGGAGTTACCCACAGCTGTGCGCTGCATCAATTAGCCATAAATGCGAGGATGGGCCTTGGGTAGGTGGAAGGAGAGAGGCTCTGGTTTACTCTCTTGAGTCTGGACTTGCTGGGGTCTGGTACTCTTGGCTGAGACTCAGCCAGTGTCCAGGAGGTTGGGCTGGGCAGGCTGGGCCCTCCCAAAGGCCAAGACGTTGGTGGGAAGAGAACGAGTTATTCTTTTGTAAGCCAGGGCCCAGGGCCTAGGCCTCCTTAATTCCTTAAATTTTTTATAAAGTCTTGCCTGAAGCTTCTAGTGTTACTGTCCTGTGTTATGGGGGTGAGGATTTGGGGAGAGCGTCCTGAGTCTACTCTTCGGCCAGTTTTCATGGGGCAAGAGCACCTACGGCCTCATGGTGGGAGTTTTGATATCACAGTGGTCGGCAGAGG
Organism: Mirza zaza; assembly: GCA_008750895.1. NCBI lineage: Eukaryota > Metazoa > Chordata > Mammalia > Primates > Cheirogaleidae > Mirza > Mirza zaza. The sequence continues at coordinate 12,124 of VSMD01058279.1, read as the reverse complement.
AAAGGATGGAAGTAAGGCCGTGGGGCGTGGGCGGCCCCTCCCACCTCTGACCCAACTTTGGAGATCCATCCGCCCTGTCTGCTACCCGCTGCACCACCAGCTTGTGTGTGCAGGAAGTGTGTGGAAACAAGCTAGAGCCCGCACAAAGGGACGCCCTGTTGTGTTCACCCAGCCCTCCCTTCATCCTCCCAACTGCAGGAAAAGCCTGGCCGGAGCTATGGTAGGAGGTGGCAGGGGCGCGTGCTGCTGGAACCATGCTGGAATCAGGTGTCTGATCAGTCTCCACCTGAGCAGGAGAAGGCACCAGCTGTTGGCCTTTCTGCAAGAGCCTGGAAGTAGCGGGTCCTGACACCCTTCCCTGGAGGACCTTGGCTTGCAGGCACCTGGCATCTCCGGTCTCCTCCCTGGAGCCTCGGGCCAGCCTTCTCAAGATGGGATGCAGGGAGCCTGTGTGATCTTCCCGGAGAGGTGGCCAGCGTATTTGACAGATAGCGCTCCGGATCGAGGCTGTCTGCACGAATTTGTCTCGTCCCCTCGCATCCAGCCAGCCTGGAGACAAGACTAACCCTTCCTGACAGAATCAGTTCAGCCCTGTCCTCTGAGCAGGGCCCAGGGTGGGCAGGGGCCTGGCTGGGTTCTCTGGCCATTGCAGCCATGGGCTGGCAGAGGACACATGGGGAGCCCTGGTGGGCCCAGCAGACAGGGCCAGCCCAGTGGAGGGAGCAGGAGCAGGAGCTGGGAGAGGCAGAGATGGGTCCTAGCCTCCATGGCTTCTCCCAACCCCCAGGCCACAGTAGGGAGGGGTCAGGCAGAGGGGCCTGGTGTATTTTCATCCACCCCCATCCCTATCCTTAGTCTGAAGCCCAACTTTCATCAAATACCCACACTTTTGGGAATCAGACTAGCCTGGATTTAAAACTGGGGCCATAGGGCAGAGGGGAGGGGTCGTCTGGGCCTCTTTGAGAGCACATGTATGAGTCTCTGTGCCCATCTGCCCTGCCTGCCCCAAATAGGCCTGCCCTTGGGCAGAATACTGTCCTCTCTGCATTGGAATTGTACCTTGTGGTGTCCTGCTGCCAGTGCCCGAGAGGCCCACCCCTCTGTTAAAGCTTTGCCCTGTCCAGCCAATTAAGAAATGGTGAATTCACAATGTTGTAAAGGCTCAGAGAGGCACCCCAAACTATGGACATCACTGGGGTGACTGGGGGTGTGGAGGGGCCTGAGGAGGGAGAAGGGAGGAGGGAGTGGGTTCATGCTACTACAAAGAAGGCGGCTGCTCAGGAAAGGGGGGCAGGCCTGTCCCCCAGCCGGTCCACCTCCACGTCTCCTTCCTGGGTAGCGGAAGGGGATAAAGCGCTATGTAAGGACACACTGCTGGGTCTCTCGGGGTGTTGTGGGGCATGGGGGGGCAGGCAGCTGAGACGGGAATAGAAAGCCTGTCAGGGGCCAGGGCCAGCTGTTTCCCTGTCCCCAATCTCCCTTTGGCACGGGGCCATGGGAATGAGGGCACTGCTGGGGGTGCCCAGAAAGCCTGGGGCACCCCTGAGGGCTTACAGAGAGGCAGGTGGAAGCCAGAGAGGATCAGAGGACAGAGGAGATCCAAATTCCTGGCCTAAAAGTATTATAAATATACTATTCTCTTCACCGCCACCCACAAAACAGCGAGCGGTTTCTGAGTACCTGCCACGGGCAGGCATGAGGGTACATGCTCGAGTGATCGCGCGCGATCCCAGACTGCAGCGAGCAGAGCTGGGACAAGAGTGCAAGTGTAAGCAGTGCATTGGGGAGGGGAGGTGGGTGACACCAGGAGGGGCATGGCACAGGTATGCAACAGTGTCTCAGAATTTCCCTCTGAGAGGACCAGGACGTTGGAGTATTTATATACCAACTTCCACGGCCACTGGTGAATGGCTGCTCCAACAAGTCGATGATTCCAGGGATTTTCCAGCCTCCTGTGCCCAGGGGCAGAGCACGGGCCGGGCTCTGGCAGCCAGGCAGCCAGCTCTTTCCGCACCTCGGGCACAGAGCTGCAGGTGCTGGCAGTGGAAGGGTGGCCCATGTGCACCAAGGCAGTGTGGACACACGATATCTGCTGCAGTACTATGAGTCCCATGATCCAGATGACAAAACTGAGGCTCAAAGAGGTCTTTTGTCCAACGTCCCCCAGCTGGTGATAGCTGTGTTGGGATCTGCTGCTGAAGCCCACGCACTGTCTACTCTAACCCTGGTACATCTCATTCTCCTGCTAAGATGATGAGCTCCTGGGGGCAAAGACTCTGTACTCCCTCCGCCGGAAGGTGCCAGAATGTGTCAGGCACAAGGTTGGGGCCCATTTCTATCCCCTAATGTCAGATTGCAGACAGACAGGCCTCATGAGTACCACTGATGTGGACCTGGAAAAAAGTGAGAATCAAATTATTTAACAGGGAGCCCACTGTTAAAAGGCTGGGACTGTGACTTCTTTTATGAAATGAACAGTGTCTTCTATCTGTGCTACAGGCTCAATTGTGTCTTCTCCTCCAGATTCATATGGCCAAGTCCTTCAGCCCCAGTACCCCAGAATGGGACTAAGTTGGAGAAAGAACCTTTAAAGATGCAATTAAGGCAAAATGAAGTCATATGGGTGGCTCCTAATCCACTATGACTGGTGTCCTTGTAGGAAGAGGAGACTGGGACACAGACAACACACAGAGGGACAACCACATGAAGACATGGCAGAGACCTAGGGAGGAACAACCCTGCCGACCCCTTGATCTCAAACTTCTACCTTCCAGAGCTGTGAGAAAATAAATTTCTGTTGTTTAAGCCACCCAGTTTGTGCTATCTGTTACAACAGATCACTACGATCTGTTATACCACCCCAGCGTTCACACAGAATGTTTGAGCTCAAAGATCGTCTCTCCCGCCCTCTTATTTCACAGAGGAGTGACCGTGCCCGAGAGAGGACCTCATGAGCCCACTGCATGGAGAGTTAGGGCCAGAGTGGGGACTAAGTTTTTCATTAAAGCCAGGTGCAGCTGCACCATCATCTCTTGGCTGGCAGCTCCCAACGCCCAGCAGTGCCCTCGGCTCCCACCCTGAGAAGGGGGCGGAGGCCAAGCCTAGTTTTTTGCACTGTGACCTGGAGAAGCGTAGCTACAAGGAGTTGCTTGAGGCACTGCCCCTCCAGACCTGGAGGGGCTTGGGTTGGGGAGGAGCTGAAGGAGAGGTTGGTTCAACCTCATCATAGAGCCTGAGCGACTCTCTTGCAGGCCTCAGCCTTATCATCTATCAGATGGAGATCGTGATAGCTACAATCACAGCCATGGTGGCAGTGCTCCCTACCAGCCAGCAGGCTGTGAGGATGACTGTGATGGTTACAGCAGACTCACCTCTGACCGTCCAGAGCCCTGTGGAATGCAGCAAAGAGCCTGTGAAGGCTCCACGTAGAACTGGGTTCAAACACCACCTGTGCTATTCAACTGCTGTGTGACCTTGAAGAAGTCGCTTAATCTCTCTGAGCTTCAGTTTCCTCCTCTGTAAAATGGGGCTAATCCCATATATCTGGAGTGGTTGTTATGAGGGTTCCATACGATAACTCAGGCTGCAGGGCTGGGGGCTGTACGCCTGCCTCATACTCTTCTCACCTGCTCCCACCTGCACTCTCAAGCTCTGTCGTGATTTGGTAGAAAGGTGTGGAACTTACCCCTCGCGATGGATCCCCCTGGCTGGTGACGCTGTTGTGGCGGAGGCTCCTCATGCCGGCAATGGGCCTGTGCTCCGTGTGGCTGGCAGTTCCCCTCCCAGCTCCCTTCTGATCCTGGGGCCCTTCTGTTGCTGGTGAGCTGGGTTTCTTTCCGCCCGAAGGCCACTTTACGAGTCATATAAACGGAGACCTGGGAGGGGTCCTTTAGAACAGAAATTTCCACTGCGTCTGGAGGAGCTGACTCCCCAGCGTTCCAATCAATGAAGGCCCAGAACGACCCGGCATTTGACAAAGGCTTGCTCCCAGCTCCGTCGACAGACCCTCTCATGCTCTTCCTCATTCCAGCTTTATTTCCACCGACCGAGAACAACGCCCTGCGCCCTCTGCCTTACGTATTTTGCCAGCCCATGGGGTGCAAGAGCCCCCTCCCTTAATACCCCCATTTCTTTGCATGTGGTTTTCCGAAGGCCAGAAATACCTTCCTGTCTTTAACCTCTGGTTCATAAAACCCACATCAGTTTGCCCCTTTCTCCCGGAACCTTGCCCAGCCTTTCCAGACAGAACCAACCCTCCTGCTACCCGGCCTCTCCAGATGCTTCCGGGCAGAAAGATGGGACAGTAGTGACCGCCGGCTGCCGCCAGGGGGCACGCTACACAGGAAGTGCCAAGGGCCTGGAGCGGGGCCTCTTTCCGGTGTGAAGCCCAGGCAGGAAGTGACTCTCGCTGAGTGTGCGGAGAGCGCTGGGCAAGTCGGTAGACACTGTCCCACGCGGACAGAGGGACCGGGGCTGCGGCGTCTGTGGTCCCCAGCGTCTGCGGTCGTTCTCAGAGGAACGCGTAGACTCGGCTGCTGCCCCTGCCTTGGGGCGCGCTGGGGCAGGACCACGTGCTCCCGGGAGCTCAGCCGCGTTTCCCGGCAGAGAGCACCGGTCGGTGGTGCTTGAAACACTCTTCGCTTCTTCATGAAGTCCCCAGCCAAGGCGCACTGATGGGGGAAAGCCGACCTGGCAATTGGAATCGAGGTCCTGGGCCAGAGTGGGCCAAACCGGCACAGCAGACCCCTCCCAAAGAGGCCGTAGGCCCTTGGAGTGGTCGCTGCACCGATGTGAACTGCTGAGAGGCCCTTTGTCCCCCTGCTTGTCTACCGAACCCCAGGCGGCGGCCCTTCAAGAGGACGGATCGTGTCTTCTTCACCCTGGCATCCCAGGTCAGGTTTGGCCCAAGCGAGTGTCCCACCAGTGCCCACCCTGAGCCCCTCCGAGCTCACCTTGCACACACTTGCTCTGAGCACACTAGAGGGCCCAGATGTCCCATGCAACAGAGGTGTGGGGCAAGGCTCCAGATGAGAGATGGGGCAGGCCTTATTGTGCAGTGGGGGAATTAACTGAGGAGTCCACATTGACTTCCTACTCCCTGTCTCCCGTGCCCCCATATGAAACTCTCCAGGACCCACTGTCCTGTGCCTGGGCCGTGTGACCACCAGTCTTCAGTGTCCACTAGGTCAGGCTACGGTCCCTAGTTATTCAGTCAAATGCTAATCTAGGGGTTGCTGTGAAGCTATCTTGTAGGTGTGTGTCAGTCCATTTTCTGTTGCTATAACTGAATGCCTGAGACTGGATAATTTATTAAGAAAATAAATTTATTTTTTATAGTTCTGGAGGCTGGGAAGTCTAAGGTCAAGGGGTCACATCTGGTGAGTGCCTTCTTGCTGGTGGGGACTCTGTAGAGTCCAGAGGTGGTGCAGGGCATCACATGGGTTGGGAGGTGGGGCTTGGGAGAGAGCCAAACGGGATTTTATAATAGACCCACTCTCAGTGATAACTAACCCACTCCCATGATAACCCATTAAGCCATTGATCCATGAATGGATTAATCCACTCATGAGGGCAGAGCCCACATGACCCAATCACCTCTTAAGGCCCCACCCCTTAATACTGTTACATTGGGGATTCAGTTTCAACATGAGTTTTGAGGGGACATTTAAACCATAGCAGTGAGGTCAGTATCTATGATCAGTTGACCGAAATAAAAGAGAATACCCTTGACAGTCTGGGTGGGCCTGAATCAGTCAGTTGAAAGGCCTTGCAAGCAGAGCCGAGGCTTCCTTGAGAAGGAGGAATTCCACCTGTGGACAGTAGTGTCGGCCGAGAGTCCCGGCCTGCCCGTCCTGACAGCCTGCGAGGGGGATCTCAGACTTGCCTAGCCAGATCCCCAGTCGTGTAAGCCAATTCCTTGCAAGAAATCTCATATCTGTCTCTCTCTCCTACTGGTTCTGTTTCTCTGGTGGAATTCCATCTGCTGCAGGTGGGCTGGGGACACTCCCTGTGCCTGGGAAGGGGAGGAGGAATCAGATGATGGGGCAGTTTCTGTGCATGGGCGCTCACTGTGTGGCAGGCGGTGTGCAAAAGACTTTCATCACATTTAACCCTCTGAGAATCACATGTCATGGGCACTATTATCCTCATTATATATAGATGAGGCAATGAGGCATGGCGAGTTCAGTCGTGTGCCCAAGATTATATAGCATGCTCCAGGACACACATTTTTAACCTTTTTTTCCTGACAACAATCTTTTTTACAGCCTGGTAAAGCCATGGACCCCTCCTCTGAATGATGGTTTTATGTGGATAAAATAAATTGAACAAGGCTACAAAGGAAAACATTTATTAAAAAATGATTATCGAAATATTTTAAAACACAAATTTATGATATGGTGATCCATGTGCTTTTTTATTAATACATTTCATTAACCAGACTATCGGGGGCTACCTGTCACATGACTATATGTCATGTATCTGTTATTATTGGCTATAGAAATTATTATAGGATATAGAAATCTCTATGATTCTTCTTGGTGACAGAGTCACACTTATTGCTAACACTACATGGGGTCCCTCGCTTACCTTCCTAATGTTAGTGATACTAAAGATGTGTTTCTTCCCCCTTCGAGTTCACCGAGCCCCTGAATGGTCTCAGATCTAGGGCAGACTTCACCACCCCTGTGGCACCTGCTTTGTGGGGCTGATGATGGAACAAGTTCATAGTCATGGACAGGCATGAAGCCCCTGGCCCACAGCAGACATGCCCTCCTCCTCTTCACTCCCAGACTCAGATGGTCACAAGGAGCGAGGGTCTGGGGAGGACACAGCCAGCTGGAAGGACTCCCCTGTCAGGCTCGGCTCTCCTGCTCTGCTGGCCGGCTCACCCTTGCCTGGCACTGGGGGCCCCGGGGCTGGGCCCACTTACATTCCCCACACGTCCGTGGTGTCATGCTGAAGCCTGGCCCCGCGGCTCGCTTGCGGCTCCTCTCAGGGATAGAGGCCACGGCCGCCTGTGTTTCCTGTAGACCCTTCCCTTGTTTGTGTCACCCCGGGCTGAGCTCAGCCAGCTGGCTTGCCCTTCTGCATATAGAGTGACTTTGCCAACCAGCAGCCTAAGAAACGAGGCAGGGTGTCTTGGCAGAGAGTAAAAAGGGGGCGAGAGCGAGAGGCAGGCTGCCTGCTGCCCACCTCCAAGTGCCTGCCTGAAGGTGAGGGGTTCAGGTACAGCAGCTGGAGAGGCCTTCTGAACCCCTACATCTTCCTCCCTCCCCCTGAGACAAGCAGGCTAGCCCTGAAGAAATCTCTCAGCCTGACAGCCGGTGTCAGGCCTCAGCCCACTCCCAGCTCTCTCCCCTCCCCCCTCCAGGCCGCTTCTCTCGCCATGAAAAGGAAGGGAAGAGGGAATGAAAATGCCCAAGTGCCTGTTACGTGCCAGGCACTTTTTAACTTTTTTAAAGATGGGATCTGGCTATGTTGCCCAGGCTGGTGTGCAGTGGCTACTCACAGGCGCGACCCCACTGTTCATCAGCCTGGGAGTTCTTACCTGCTCCGTTTCTGACCTGGGCTGGTTCACCCCTCTCTTAGGCTACCTGGTGGTCCCTTGCTCCCGGGAGGTCACTGTATTGATGCTGATCTTAGTGTGGACTCCCGATAGGCATGACATAGTACAACCTAGAACTCCTGAGCTCAAGGGATCCTCCCGCCTCAGCCTCCCGAGTAGCTGGGACTGCGGGCACCCACCAACAATTTGAGTACATGATCTCATTTGCTCCTCATCAGCACTCCATGTGGTGATACTATTGTACCAATTTAGCAGGTGAGGAAGCTCGGGCTGGACAGGCTGTCACCCAGCAATCAGAGTCTAGGATCTGAACTGAGCTCTGCTGCCAAGATCCAGTCTCTTTCCACTTCGTGTGCTGCCTTCCTCTGGTCACCCTTTACCTATCCCTGCCATTCAGCTCCCAGGCTGCACAGAGCATCATCTGTCATTCAGAAAGCCTGTATTATATTAATACTAATTCTGACTAAGATGTTTGTGATGAATAGGTTGCTCTTCTTTGAGGTATTTGCAGAGGGTTTCAGGGAGATAGCTGTGCTCAACTCTCAGACAATGTCTCTTTCTCGTGGCACAGGGGCTGACTGGGGCTCGTTTGGGGTTTTACAAGATGGGGAAGGTGTGTGACGCCTGGGTTGAGATGGCATAGAGCTGAGAATGGTGTATGGGCAGGTGGGCATGGGAAGTCATGATGACCAACTCCACTGGAAACACTGTTTTGCCTAAACTGTGTCCACTGGTCCCACCCCCCTAGCTTCAGGTCCTGTGAGTACACTTCTCTGGCATTTGAGGGGACCCCCTTTCTAGGGAGGGCCACTGGACCCACTGCCTAAAGCTATGACTCCATTTTTGCTTTCACTGCAAGGAGGAGGAGGAGAGAGCCAGGGGAGGCATATCTACTCAGGACTTGGGGATTGGCTTTGTGGCTAGGGGACTGGGGTGACCAAGACCCCTTGGAGCCACAGCCCACGAGAAGGAGAATGTCTTCCTTCTCTGCCTCCAAGGCCTGTCCAGGGAGATTTTCACTCCACTGGCCCTCTCCTTCTTCCCAAGTTAAGGAAGGCTCAAGTGGTTACACCCATCTGATAGAAGGGAAAACTGAGGCCTGGAGAGGGGAAGGGACTATAGAACCTTGAAGGGGCCTTAGTTTGTAGGAGAGAGGGCAGTGGGAGGGAAAGGCACTTCCTTTGGTAAAGCTAATTCCTTGCCCTCAGTTTTGAGAGGCACAAGCTTTAAAGAGTTTCCTCCTCTCAAAGCATGTGCCAGAATGCATTTCTTTATTTCTATTTTTCTTTCCCTCCCTCCCTCCCCCCCTCTCTTTCCTTCTCTCCCTCCCTTACTTCCCTCTTTTCACATTGTCTATAAGACAGAAATGCATTTCTGTGGGACCCTTCCAGAGACAGTGCCTTAATTTCCAAGAAAGGGTTTCACAAATATTACTGAACTTGCTAATAATATTAGACAACAGTTTTCTAGGGCTTGCTCCATGCCAGACACTTTTCTGACACCTCTCTGTGTATTGACTCATTTAACTTTCATAACAACCCAATGGGGCAGGTACTGCTGTTATCCACATTGCACAGGTGAGGAAACAGTGGCACGGAGAGATGAAGGGTCTTGCTTAAGGCAACACAGCTAGTCAATGGGAGAGCCAAATTTGGAACTCAAGCAAGAATGTTCTAGAATTCATGCTGTACTAGTAAATATAATAAAATCACACACACACACACACACATATATATATAATAAACAAAATCTGGCCAAATATGTCAGGGAAAAATAACACAATGGCTGTCAGCATGATAAAAGTTCATCAGTGAAACAAACAAACAAAAGGTTTTTTGACTCAGAGTTTTTGACACCAGCTTTACCCAGGAATACTTTTCTTTTTCTTTCAAGGGTGGAAAACCCTTTGGGTATTGCTGCCTTGTCCCCAAGCGTGGCTCCAGTGGAAGCTAGATATTTTGGTTGGGTGGTGGGGAGTGGAAGGCTTTCTGATTCCTGATTGTACCCACCGGGGGGCTGTCTTCTCCCAGAGCTGCAGGCCCTCCCCAAATGAGGGGGATTATGTGCTCCTTCCTAATACTTTACAGAACAAGAAAATGCAAAACAGGATCAGAGTTTGGAGGAAGCCATTTTGCTATTGTCAAAGCTGAATTTTTAGCTTTGTGCTTGATTTCTCTTTCTCCTGACGGTGGAGAGGGTTAGTGGTTGCCTCATTATAGCTGTGTTTTGTGGGAACAGTGTGTGTGTGTGTGTGTGTGTGTGTGCATGTGCATGTACATGCACATGCACATGTAGGAGTGTTCCTATCTCTCCGCATCCACGCCAGCATTTGTTGTTTGGGGACTTTTTGATAAAGGCCATTCTCACTGGAGTTAAGTGATATCTCATTGTGGTTTAGATTTGCATTTCCCTGATGATTAGAGATGTTGAGCATTTTTTCATATGTTTGTTGGCCATTATTCTGTCTTCTTTTGAGAATTTTCTGTTCATGTCCTTTGCCCATTTTTTGATAGGGTTGTTTGATTTTTTCTTGCTGATTTTTCTGAGTTCTAAATAGATTCTAGTTATCAGCCCTTTATCAGATGTGTAGCTTAGAAAAATTTTCTCCCATTCTGTGGGTTGTCTGTTTGCTCTCTTGACAGTTTCTTTGTGCAGAAGCTTTTTAATTTGATCAGGTCCCATTTGTTTATTTTTGTTGCTGTTGTGATTGCCTTTGGGGTCTTCTTCATAAATTCTTTGCCTATGCGAATGTCTAGAAGAGTATTTCCAACATTTTCCTCTAGAATTCTAATAGTTTCACACCTAAGGTTCAAGTGTGTTACCCAGCGTGAGTTGATTTTTGTGAGAGGTGAAAGGTGTGGGTCTTGTTTCAGTCTTCTGCATGTGGCTATCCAGTTTTCACAGCACCATTTATGGAACGAGGATTCTTTTCCCCAGTGTATGTTTTTGTCTGGTTTGTTGAAGATGAGTTGGCTATATGAGGATAGTTTTATATCTGGGTTCTCAGTTCTGTTTCACTGGTCAATGTCCCTGTTTTTGTGCCATTCACAAGCTGTTTTAATGACTCTAGCCCTGTAGTATAGTTTGAAGTCTGGTAAATTGATACCCCCTATTTTGTTTTTATTGCCTAGGATTGATTATGCTATATGGGGTCTTCTCTGGTTCCATACGAAGCGTAAAATTATTTTTTCTATATCTGTGAAAAATGATGATGGTATTTTGATAGGGATTGTGTTGACTCTGTAGGTCACTTTCGGTAGTATAGACATTTTAACAATGTTGATTCTGTCAACCCATGAGCATGGTATATTCTTCCATCTGTTTACGTCCTCTGCTATTTCCTTCTTCAGTGTTTCATAGTTCTCCCTGTAGAGGTCTTTTACCTCCTTAGTTAAATATATTCCAAGGTACTTTATTTTCTTTGTGGCTATTTTGAAGGAAATTGAGTCTTCAATTTGCTTCTCACTTTTACTGTTGTTGGTGTATATGAATGCTTCTGATTTCTGTGTATTGATTTTGTATCCTGAGACTTTACCAAATTCATTTATCAATTCAAGGAGTCTCTTGGCTGAATCCTTGGGGTTTTCTAGGTATAATATCATGTCATCAGCAAAGAATGAGAGTTTGATCTCTTCTGTTCCCATTTGGACGCCCTTAATTCCGCTCTCTTGTCTGATTGCTGTAGCGAGGACTTCCAGCACTATGTTGAACAGGAGTGTGAGATAGTGGGCAACCTTGTCTTGTTCCAGTTCTAAGTGGCAGTGCTTTCAATTTTTCCCCATTCAGTCTGATATTGGCTGTGGGTTTGTCATATATGGCTTGTATCATTTTTAGGTAAGCCCAGTCTATGCCTATTTTGTTGAGCATTCTTATGATAAAAGGGTGTTGAATTTTGTCAAATGCTTCCTCTGCATCTTTTGAGAGGATCATATGGTCTTTGTTTTTGCTTCTGTTTATGTGGTTAATTACATTTATAGATTTGCGTATGTTGAACCATCCCTGCATCCCTGGGATGAAGCCCACTTGGTTGTGATGAATTATTTTCTTGACAAGCACCTGGATTCGATTGGCTAGGATTTTGTTGAGAATTTTTGCATCTATATTCATAAAGGATATTGGTCTGTAGTTTTCTTTTTTTTGTTGCATCCTTTCCTGGTTTTAGTATCAGGGTTATGTTCGTTTCATAAAATGTGTTGGGGAGGATTCCATCCTTCTCGATGTTGTGGAATAATTTCTGCAAGATAGGCACCAATTCTTCTTTGTAGGTGTGGTAAAATTTGGGTGTGAAACCATCTGGTCCAGAACTTTTTTTTTTTGAGACAGAGTTTCACTTTATTGCCCAGGCTAGAGTGAGTGCTGTGGCATCAGCCTAGCTCACAGCAACCTCAAACTCTTGGGCTCAAGCAATCCTGCTGCCTCAGCCTCCCAAGTAGCTGGGACTACAGGCATGCGCCACCATGCCCGGCTAATTTTTTCTATATATATTTTAGTTGGCCAATTAATTTCTTTCTGTTTATAGTAGAGATGGGGTCTCGCTCTTGCTCAGGCTGGTCTCGA